>MOOZ01001699.1:155772-168607 GCA_002930495.1 Cecropterus lyciades | reverse complement strand
AACAAAGATATGATAGTAAACAAATTCTGAACTTGGACGTCATGGCTTTGAATAGCGTAGTCTTGAAATAGTCACTTTGTTATACAATCACATCGAAATAGCTGCTGTTTGATACAATATGCATAGTGTTATTTAATTGTTATACAATAATTATGGTTACGAAAGATATTTTTTATAAAATTTAAGTTGCAAATGAGCATGTTGTCCATCGTATGGTAAGTGATCTGCGTTCTGCTGTAATCAACTACATGAAGTGGTTCTAAAGCCAATTCTAGATGCGCTTCCACTCCTGGACCAGGACAGCCGCCTTACTTTAATAGCATAAACAAAAATATGTTGGAAAGTAAATGATCATCGTTACCTCAACATTTCAGAAAAAGTAGGCGTCGCCGTGGAATTATTCACGATGTAAACTATATTCACTATCAATCCACATTCAAGTAGCATGCTGAAGTATGTTCCGGTCTAGTTATAGAGAAAAACAAGTATCCAATTAGAGGACATAAAAAAGTTTGCAGCCACGGGTTACGTTTGACCATAACACAGTGTAATGCAAAGCTATTATATGGCCTAAAATAATTTGTAAATAAATTCGCAGTGCCGTCTCAAGGCATAATTTAAAAAATATATCTATACAGATATAAGTAATGTGAACTTTTGAAGGGTTGTCATCACTCAATGTTAGAGGAAGATACTTCTTGAAGATACTAAAACCTGATCAAGTGCAGATGCGTCTTCAATTGTAAAAACTTATCTTAAATTCAAGTGTGTGGATAGATTTGAGATAGGCTCTGTATAGCGTGCAAAATGGTAGTGATATTTCCAACACAAACGCTGATAAACGAAATTATCAAAATAAACGTATATAATAGAAATAAAGTGATCAATGTGAAATCAAAGTGAAAACAGGACAATGGGAGTCAGCGGCTAATGGGAATCACCCAAGTATACACGAAACTGTCCATAGAAGCATCGTGTAAGCCACCTTTATGCATCCGCTGTGTATTGCAAATGGGTAAATAGTTCGTGATAGTAAACGTCCACGCTTCAAAGATACAACAAAATTTTGATTTGTGCTTCGCTGATGTAATTTTTCACGGAAGTAAAATAAATGATAAGTTTCGAATTTCTTACAGGATGCAAATAAGACATTTTTCCGTATTTAGCAGGACTATTGAAAGAGTGTTATGCCGTTTAAATTGTGTCAGTATTTTAAAGATTTATTTATTCTGTCTTTTTTTAACATTAGTGTAGTTGAGGGCAATTAGAGTCAGGTGACTTCCATCGCCGGCAAGTAAAATTGCCATAGACAACAATGGTTGTCAATGTAAGACTGAGTCGAAAGAAACCGTAGTAAGTACAATAAGTATTTTATTACAATTTAGGCTTTTATTTGATTTCTCGCTTAAGGGACTCCCATGACGTACATTGGAGATGTTTTGGTCATAAATATGTCAAGTACTTAATAAAAGCTGACTTGATGTGACAACTATCAAAATATGTAGATATACTAGCTGACCCGGCAAACGTTGTTTTGCCATATAAATGATTAAATTACTAAAATGGCTATTAAAAATAAGGTTTGGTGATAAAAGGGTAAAAGTTTACGGTTGTATGTATTTTTTATGCCACATTATAGAAAAATAAAAACAAAAAAATTGTCCAAAAATTAAATAAAAATAATGTTAAGGGTGAACAACCCTTATCACTTAGGGGTATGAAAAACAGATAATGAGAGAGAGAGAGAATATGCTTATAAAATTTGGTAAAAATCGGTTAAGACGTTTCGGAGGAGTAAAGTAACTAACATTGTGACACGAGAATTTAATATATATAAGATAATTCATTACCAGCCAAAAAGGATTAATAAATTATACTGATGTACAATTTTATGCAAAACAAGAAATAAAATTCAAAGTAACTAGTAAATACCTGATCTTCAATCGCTAAGGTTATGAAAAATATAAGATAAAAAGGATGAGAAATAAATTAAAAAGATATATTTAGGATCTATGCCATCATAGATACACAGAACTAACAGTTATAAGCGATAAACTTACAACATTCTTTTGTACCGGGGTTAAAATATATCAGTTAAAATTTACCAAGATACGTTTAAGGAATTGTAATATTATCCGAAATAATAATAATCGAGG
The DNA here is from genome assembly GCA_002930495.1 of Cecropterus lyciades. NCBI lineage: Eukaryota > Metazoa > Arthropoda > Insecta > Lepidoptera > Hesperiidae > Cecropterus > Cecropterus lyciades. The sequence goes on along the minus strand of MOOZ01001699.1, from coordinate 166,451 downwards.
GCAATAACTTTTATAATACTAGTATTACGCAAACGGTGGCCCCGTTAATGTTATTTCCAGATTTCTGTGATTCATAAGGAGCTGAGAGGCGCTTACGTGACTTCAGTGTGTAGCGTGACAAATTAAACGTGATAAATAAGGTTTCAAATCTGATCTGTCAACACAAATATCAGTCTTTAAGATTTTTACAGGTATTACACAGATAATTTCAGATATTTTTTTAATAAAATAAAAGTAGGAAACGAGCATGCAGTCCACCTGAATGTAGGTGGATACTACCGCCCATGGACATCTGCAAACACCTTTATATAGAACAGGGGGTTCTATCTAAAGTCAGTCACAGTAACCTCACTCTTGCACCGAAACGCAAGAACGGCATCACCTTATAAATTGTTGTGGTGGTCGTGTACTACCGTGAAAGCATATTTGTTCTACCTAGCAAGGTAGTTATTTGAACCTATTTCTCACCCATTTCTATGAAATGATGCCAATCACAAAGAGGTCTACGACTGCGTTTTAGTATAAGCGCTGGACATAGATCTCTTCCCAAAACTGAGGTTGAACTCTTGGCGGGCCAATTCAAATGTGATGGCGGGACACATAGTGGCCCGCGGGCCTGGGGTTGGGCAGCCTTGCCTTAGGAGGTAGCAACGCATTTGTAGCCAATCCCAGGTATGATCTGATCTAATCTGGGGTTAATTACAGATTTCCATGGGCGGCAGTAGCCGGTGGCAGGTGGACTGTATGCTCGACTGCTACTTCTATATTATAATAAAAAGATATCCACTGAAACTTGTTAATTATAATGTATTAAAATTATAGTAATTATTTTATGATTAATTTAGTATAATGTTTACATATATTTCTTGAATTTAATGACTAGTGTTGATACGTTTATATATTATGTCAGTGTCAATGAAATATCTCAGAACATTTAGTAATGACTACATGATGGACTAAACATCCTAGCTGATTGATATCATCATCACTGTCCAATTACTGTCCCACTGGAGGCCATGGGATTTTTAATTAAAACCCGCACGCTAGAAGGTTTCCTCACAATGATTTCTTTTAACGTTAAAGAAAGTTTTTAATAATATGTAAATAGCAAAGGAGCATGCAGTACGCCTGATGGAAAGTGGCCACTGCCATCTTGACATCTGTAATCGACCCCTTATAAGGTCAGTCTTACCTAAGGGTAGCCGCAAATGCGATGCTACCCCTGAGGACTAAGTTGGAACGCCTTGAAAGAGTATCCCTTACACCTTTCCAAACAGAACATAGCGACGCATATCACTGCTCTTACTAGCCAGAAGTAGGTGTGGCGCTGGTGCTTCCGGAGTCGAACAAAGAGATCTACCTTTAAATGAAAATAAATTTAGAAAAACTAAAAGTGCGTGCTTGAAGTCACCTTCGCATCTACAATTTGAAAAGTCCAATTCATATTTACCATCACTGTTTTTTACACTATTCATGATATTCTAATATTTTTTACTACACTCGTCTGTCGTCGTTCCTCGGTAGTCGGCTTTTAGCATCACAAAAATAAAAACGTGTAAAACTGTTTGTAATGCTACGTAAATATTGACAGACTGAAAATTTTGGAGGATGTTTAAACTATTTGCGTACTAATAGTTTTTATGTACTAACAGTAAACGAGTTCAGCCCATCTGATGCTAAATAACAACTAGTGCTCATCTATAATTAACCTAAAATAACAGAAGAATCCTATTTCAGATAGTTCAAAAAATGCGTTGACGCCGCCGCAAAGGACCAACTTCAAATATTTCTCATACCAACTTCGAATATATCTTACCACACACATGGTTATAACCAGGAGCTGGCGTGTGGGACAGCCACCTAAGGCGCGTAGTTCAAAGGGAAAATTGTGAGAATAGGAGGGAGCATATGATGAAGTCATCATCATAATATGCGCATGACAACTCTAACTCTAGAAACTACTGTATGCTTAACTACTGTACATTGGATTAAAATTAAATTATTTAATGTTGGCAACACCAAGAATGAAATGAATGGGGAAACACCGAGTGAAGATACTTGAGTGATGATACCGAACTTCCTCCTGAGGTATTCCCGGAGCGCTATGACATGGGGTTCTTCAAAAAAGGTGCTAAAAGAGCTCTCCTTCATAGCCGGCGATGCATTGGTGACTCCTCTGGTGTTGCAAGTGTCCATAGGCGACGGTGACTACTTTCCATCAAGTAGCCCGTATGCCTTAGCGTTAGGTTTAAGTATATAAAAAAAAAGTTCCGGAATCTGTTTTTGACAACATAGATGAGCCGGTTTGGCCTGGTTCTTCCAGGACTTCACTTCCTTTATACTTTTTTCACGATGTTGCGGCACTTTGACTTTGAGTTTCGCGTGTGAATGTGATACGTGGTGGAATAAAAATGTGAAATACTGTTATAAATAATTGTTTATATTAAGAAGATATTTACGTTCTCGTAAACTTTGAAATAAGTCGCCAAAAATCTTTATCGAAAACGGAAAACGATCGAAGGCACGTAGGTACTTCAAACCTTTTGGGGGTGCTCATGGCCTCAGCTACGACGGTGACTACACCTTTTGAAACGTATAGACCTAAACCACAATAAACAACACTGTTATAAGGTAGAAAATAAAAGCATTTACAAAAGAACAATCAATGATGTGACAGTCAAACCGCGAAGAATTCTACTACCTTCAAATGTATTCTATTCAAACTTATCAAACTTATAATAATTCTTGCCAAGAGAAAAGTCCCTTGAACACGTGTGTTTTCGGGCAGCTACGGTGTGACTCATCTCAATGATGTCCAAGCTTATTGTAACGATAATAAATTATTTGGATACATAGTGATACGCCTTTCGTTGATTAAGCAACAGTTGTTACTTATAAATCTAGAGATTAATGACTTCGTCGTGCTTCGGAACATTTACATCTGATTTCAGTGTAAGTATTAATAAATCGGAACTAGTTTGTATTTCTCTAGTTCTTTAGATATCACTAGATTAACAGAATTGATCGAAAGGTGTAATGAAAAAAAAACAACAATGTTTGAAGACTAATATGAAGATTTTTTAGAAAAGCAGAACAATCTTAATAACGGGGATGGGTTATTCCAGATATTGCAAAATTCCAAATTAAATATTATTTCTATTAAAAGGGAGGCTTAACTATGCCTAGTGGAAGACACAATCAGAACAGATACGGGTAGATAGGAAGGTGATCAATTAAAGGTAGAATCCTTTAAGGTTCGACTTCGAAAGCACTGCTGCACGTACGTCTGCCAATAATCGCAGTGTTTTGCGCTTCTGTGTTTGAAGGGTGTGGTGAACGAGACATATTTAAAGGAAGCTTTTAACTTAGATTAGCTTTTATTTACCAACAAGGTTAGCAACGTATATGTAGCCGATCTTACGTTGGATGCTTCATATTATCTAAGATTAGTTAGAGGTGCCTATTAGCGACAGTAACCACTTAACATCAGAGGGGTATATAGAGTATTGTAAAAAGTACAAGCTACTAAAATTATTTTTTTCGTAAATTCTACTAGAAACTTAAATCAAATTAGAATGAAAAAAATACCAATGAAAATATTCCACTTATAGTAAATATAGACCTATCATAGTTTACAGATATTAACTAAATTTGTGGTCAATCGATATAGAGAACTCAATTATCAATTAGAAATTAATCACGAAAAGCGATACTTAAATACATTTAGCTTTTCCTCATAATTAGATACTATTAGTATAGTGGTCTAACCGATAACAGTTAATTTGGTACCAAAACTAAATTCACTGAATTACATTACTGAATAATTTACATAATATATTTAAATAGACGCTTTTCTGGGCCATCGCCACATTTACAGATAGTCAACACAAACAATGACAAGTCAAAAAACACGCTTTGTGAGCTTCTGAACACAAATAATCCTCTCCTACCTTATAAAATGCACATACAAGAATTACTTTGGGTTAATTTCTTTCAGCAAATTACACAGTTAAGACAACATAAAACTCAAATGAACCCATTCGCATTCCTTCCCATCGGAAGTCTTATTTAACCTTGATTTTATCTGTTTTTAATTAATCTTCTCCCAACAAATATTGCTTCTATTATTCTTTTAAATGTTTAGATTCTCATTAATCCAGTAACTAAATTGATAACGATGATTTTGGAAGAATTCCAAGCGAAACATTTGTACCAAGCATTTTCGGAATAGTGTCTTTTCTCTAACACATTATACTGAGCAACGAAGACTATTTTTAAATTTACAAAACAGCCTAGAGACCGGTATTAAGATGTTTTGCGGGTGCTAGAAATTCCGAAATGTGCTTGGTTGAAAGAAAATTGCACAATATTTTCAGATAAACTTTTACCCAGGTGGCCGCAATCAAACTACAATTTCAATAAGATAGTAATTAAACCAAAGTTCCAAATAATGAAGACAATGTCTAACCTCTCGAATTTTAAGTGCTTTTATATTTAGAATTAATTGCGTCTCGACCTAATGATCTCTATATTTTTCTTGCCTACATATAGCTCGACACTTTTGTAAAAAACAGTATACTGTAGTCAATTTAACTATATTAATTAGTTTTGCTAGCAAGTTTTGTTTCTTATGAAGTTGAATGATTTGTTTATGTTTGTGTTTGTACATGATGGCGTTTATTATCTGGACGGTTAGTCACGTGGTATGTTTTTGCTGATATTAAGGATTTAATTGGGACCTCCTAACTATTAATTTTTATAGCCGTTGGATAATGTTGCCACGGCTAACGTGGGCCGATCTCTCAGCCAAAAGATTGCCTAGCATTACTGCCGAGTTTAGACAGTGATTTATTGCGCTTTTTGTGTCTGGCTCTGAATGCTTTAAATGAGCAGAGTCAATATTAGACAAGACAATCGCTACAGCTGCATCGACGCGATAACAGATATCCGAGGAATGACCGACGCGAGTTCGCTCGCCGCTAACACTCACATATCACAATTTTTCGAAGGGTGACAGATAGTTTGACGGGTTTTAGAATAAGATCTTATAGTTGGCGACAAACAAAAATAGTCGGGATGCCAATACCACGTAATGGAAATCTATTTCAGCGGAACATGCGGCACACACTGTAATAGTTTTAGCCGAGCCCGGAGCGTAGGCGCCTGGCGACCTTGGGGCCAGCATCGGTGGAACCGTGGAAAACGAGACTCGGCGCCATTTTAGGCGGCGCTGACGGCCGCGGCGGTCGGCTCGAGTTTTATTGTCTCCGCCGCGCCGTTGCATAACCGTGGACAGCCGAGGCTCGCTTCGAAAATATCATGCGCACGGCCACCGAGTCGAGCGGTCTTCCGCGCGCCCCGTCCGAAGATCATTAACTCGGCGATAACCCATTTGGACGAGCGCCGTCGCAGACGTTTCGACAGCCGCCCCCGCCCTGGCGGGCGGCCAGGCGGGCGGACGCGCGCGCGCCGCTCGGCGGGCGGCGGGCGAGTGCCGGCACTTACACCAGAACACCGCGACGAAGTCCTTGTCTTCCAGCACTCGCTCCAGCTGCTTGGCGGTCACCTCCTCGATCTGGGGCTCCTGCTTGGGGGCGGGCGACTTGCGCGCGGACGCGGCGGCGACGAGGAGCAGGACGGCCGCGAGGGCCTTCAGCCACCGAGCCATGGCGAGGGCGCGCGCGTACTGACGGCGCGCCCGGCCGCCCTGCGCCTGCGCCGCCGCGCGCGCGCCACCGCCGCGCATGCGCGCCGCCCGCCCGCGCAGCCACCCGCCTTTGTTTACATCGCGTCATCGATGTTTGATATCATACCGACCGACTTTGTTTATGATCCCCGCCGCGCTCAACGTAGGTCAGTGCGTTCGGTGTTAACCGACCGAAGCTTTTAATGTCTCAATTATGGGCAAATCATAGGTATATCTTGAAGGGGAAAAGAAATTAACGCGAATTTTATGTAATAAAAGTTTTATCGTCGACCAACATCAAATTGATAGGTGTAGTCTATCTATCGTCCTACCTACCTGTTTTCCCGCGCTGCCAAATTGTTGGCGATTATTGGCCGCTATGTCAAATATTTTTGATGATTCTATAATTAATCACATTATATATTCATGACGTATGGTGTCTAAAATTAAAAGAAATGTTCACTGTCAATTGTACCAGAATAGTATTTTGAAAGAATGGATACCTATATATATATGGTTGCTGGCTCAACGAAATTTACAGCCCTCCTGAGTAGCAACGCATCCATAATTGACTTCAAAAAGCATCCCTGTTCTTTGTACTTACGTAAAGTTGGTTACGAATGTCCATTGGCACTTCAAATCATCACCATCATCACCACCATCATCATCATCATCACCATCAAATTGACTGTGTGATCGTTTGCTACATTAGTGTTATAAAAGTTTAGAAAGCACGATTGTTTCTAAATTATACATATTATGTAGCCTAGATTCGTACGATTTTCATTTGAGTGGGGCCTAAACCCAATCAAAGGACTGATGGCGTAAAAAAACAGCCTAGTAGGAAGAATGTACATTCCATTTTTAGATTTTAAGAGAACCTAAGTACCGAGGTACTTCGACTTAGCTTCTCCTATTACTGAAAGTTACTCAACAACTGGAACGGAACACGACAAAAACAGCCTAGTAGGAAGAATAAACATTCTACGAAATTTAGATTTAAAGCGGTCCTAAGTCACCCCGACTTACGTTCTCTTATTTCTGAAAGTTATACATAGTTTCTGAAACCGGAACGGTACACGACCTCGACTTTCAATCGCCTTGGCTAAAAACTGTTCAACGTCTTTAAATAATGAAGAAGGGAAAGAATTTACACTCTACCTTGCTAAGTGATCACTACCACCCAGGGACATCTGTTTTTTTATTTTACAATATGGTAGGAGCAAACAAGCATGCAATCCATCTAATGGTAAATGGCTAATGCCGCTCCCGGATACTTGTAACCAACCCTAGATACAGATAAGACTCATAATGAGGTCGGCCACAGATACGTTACTATATCTGAAGACTAAGTTGGTAGTAGTGAAGTGCTGGAGATACGCATCCTTATCCGCGCATATCCGAGGCATGGAAAGGATCTCTAGTTGGTACTCCTCGGATTAATATATCTGCTTAAAAAGCCCTTCAACCCGAAACACAGCAGCATTTAACGCTACTGTTAGTAGTTAGTGGTGGCGGTGGAGGTTTATGATTCAAACCATAAAGTTATACCACCTTCAAAATATTTATTCATAAGCAACTGAAATTTTACTGCAACACTGCCAAACTTTTTTATGTTCCATATTGGAACTAACACTGTTGGTTATAACGTTAGATATTTCGTAGGTGGCCTGCACATATTTCAAAATTCTGTTGCAATGGTGACGGAAGGCGAAGATTGGTGGACAACTCTTATCGGATGCATCTTTTTTTTTTTGTAACAAGGGGGAAGCCTTCAATTCTTCGACTATTTGATAGCAATCGAGGCCGATTGGGCAAACATTCACTGCACAACAATAAATCGCACAAGAAAATTTAGCTCGTAACGCTTTTTACGTACCAGCTGTTGTTAGATACCAGCGTATCTCTACCACGTAAGGGGCAGAGTTCTGGAAAACCACCTGCGGAGCAACAGTTCGTCGAAAATTGAGACCAACACATAACTGTAAAGTGAAAATCTAACTTTTTATAAACCACCGAAATCTTACTTTATAGGTATTACATTAAATGATTAAATTATTTACAAGTTTCCATTTCTTTTAAAACCCCATCCGATACACGTACAGAATTCGCTTATATGTAATATCCTTTCCAGAAAATAATTTGTAACAAATAATTATGATTTATTCAACAATCCTTTCATCCTCTAATTAAACAGCAAAACGAAAATTATCAGATAAAAAATTGAAATTCATAACTGAAACTTATGCCATATCGAAATATCGCCATCTATCGGTTAATGTAAAGTTTGCAAATATACAAATAATTATAACATAAGATGATTACTTCGTTATCATTAATAAAACATGAATATTATACTATGTGAAGTGGGACTATTTTAATACCTACAGAATAATATAGTAAAATCGAGATAATCAGATTTCGGAACGAATTCTCCGTTGTCAATTTTATTAGTGATGTGCTTGAAGCGATATTATGAAGATCGAGATTTTTTCAATAAGTTATTCAGAAATTCTTTTATTTACATTTTGTTTATTGTTTTTGTGGGATAATTATTCCATACATCGGATTGATGTTGTATTATAGGACAGCGATAAATAACTATTAAATCTATTTTTCATACTAAAAACAATCAGTTTCAACTTTATAATTAACTTTTCTAATAAATATGTACCTCTCTTAAATAATGTAGCAAACACTTACAACAAACAAACAGAAAGACAGGTACTACATGCACTAAAAACGTATCTACTTCTTTCTTTATTTTAATAACAGCATCTCACGCTACGAGTTCCATCTTACCGCGATATATCGATGGTATACACGTAGTGCACATCACTATGTTTGAAATAGCCAATTAGCGTTCAGTACGAACGATCACATGGCGTAACCCTGGTGGGGCGTAAAACCCGAGAGTTTCCGAACGCGCACGGAACAACCGTATTTGAAAAGTTTGTTTGCTGTTGTCGTTGTCAACAATTTTTTCGCCGCGCGGCACACACTGCTCTTTCGTTGGCAGGTTGCGCTCTTGTGAAAGTGAAGTGTGTTGTGAAATAATAAAATGGATATTTAATTGCATCCTAATTTGTGTACTGTACAAAAAACGTATTCCATCAAACCCGGTAAGTTCGAATTTCTTGTAAGACTTCAGTCAGTGCTTTCAGTTTCAGATTTTTGTAGATACGAGTTACCTGACTACCTTATCGTAATTTATCAACTTAGACAAGATATTTGGTATAGGTTTTATCAGAATAATTTTGTGTTTAGAATTATGCTAATTAAAAAGTTATGCGTTTTTCTTCAAACACACACGCCTTCTATAACTCTGTTGTGCGTAATTTTTAAATTCAATTAGTGTTATTGAAGTATTTCCCCATTGAGTACCTACCTACTTTACGTACCTACTCGAGAATTTATGTTCCAACAAAGTTTATTGGTTGAATAATATAATATTATAATATATGATCAGTTGGTATTCAACAGGATCTATTCTAATAAGCAAAAAGATTTAAAAGGATGAAGATATGATAAATAAAACTCATTATTACTATTGGTTATATTAAAAACACGTAAAACTTTCTTCAATCAGAATCTAATATTTGTGTCATAAAATCTCACCTTCCATAACAAATACTTATTTACAAATAAGTATTTGTTACAAATACTTACTATTTTTTGAAGATGCTAGAACACTTGTTTTGGCTCTAGAGGTACTAAACTCACACCTATTTCTGCCTAATAACAGTGGTCTAAAGCACTGCTGTTTTGATATGAAGGGTGTGGTAAGGGAGATACTTAATCCAGGTGATCCAAGTTAGTCCTCAAGAACAATGCATCCGTGGCCAATCTCAGGTAAGGCTGATCTTATCTGGGGTTGATTCCAGATATCCATGGGCAGCAGTGGCCACTTACCATCAGATAGACTGCAAACTCGTTTGCTTATTCATATATTTAAAAAAAAATCCTCTAATAATTGTAAGCAAGTCTTACTATTATATTAACTAACGAAAATTGCTAATAAAGGATATTCCAAAACCTTAGCAATCTCTACAGTATTGTGTCAGTTAAGGGTATTAAAAATTCCAACAAATTTCCATTATCACCCATATCGGACTCCATAACTGGCCCACAATGTTTTTAGTTTATATTAGATCCCATTCTTTCCTTCCTATAAAAAATATTACTTAAAAATACTACTTCCTTGTTTAATTAGTCATAGTATTTGCTGATATTGAGCTACATCCCTATTGCTTTGTATTATATTATTTATTGAAACAAATGGTTTTGTGGCCTACCACAAAACCATTTGTTACAATTGACTAACTTTGCCTACAAAGTTAGTAAATTCAACTCAAATATATTCCAAACTTAGGGTTTAATGACCATAACCCAAAATGTATCATCAACAATTAAATAAATTATAATATTAATAGATTTTGTGGACCCACTTACATATGAAGACTGCCTTAGTCCTCAAGAGTGGCAACTCACCGTAATTGGCTTCAGACAGAACCTATGGTCTATGGCCGTGGTTGTCAAATAGTGGCCTACGGTCTGCGGCCTGTACTTGTGCGGCCCGCAGCATAGCGAATAATTTGAATAGCAAACGGCGACGTTTGTCCACTTTTATCATATTTATTGGCCATGATTGGTCGACAACCACTCAGAATCGGTACTTAAATATAAAGAAAAAATATGATTACGAATCAAATCAGTATAGTAGACAAATGCTCTTAGTGTGTGGCCTTGCAGGAATATCCCATCATTGCCCTAAGTAGCCATTGGGCTAAAAAGTGCGACGACCGCTATTCTATGGACTAAATTACAGATGTCCTTGGGCAGCAGTGATTTCTTCCCGTCAATGAATATAAATTAATAATAGTGTGAGTAAAAAAATAATATTTTATTTAAAAAAAAGCGTGGGGTGCTTCTTAAGATATTATCGAAATGATAATCACTCTACTCATATCTGTCAATAAAATATCTATAACCA
>MOOZ01001699.1:129685-143014 GCA_002930495.1 Cecropterus lyciades | reverse complement strand
CGAAATCTGGCCGTTTAAAGTGGGTCAAAATCGCGCCCAAAGAAGTCGGTTACAAACAAACAAACATACAGGTGAAGCTAATATAAAGCGTGTAAAAATGGCCTTTGTGTAATTTTTAACCTACTTTCAAAAAGTAAGTTCTATATTCATCTGCACATATTTCTCTATATTGTACTAGGCGAGGCTGATTTTAGAGAACGTGCTACAAACATTGTTATATGAGCTTGTTTTGGTGGTATACTGATCAAATACGAAACGAAACTATATGTATGTACACCCATATTACCATTACAAGTAATTCTTGCTTTCACTGTCCACGCATTCGAGGACGATTCAAATGTTAGATTAGCGGCATGTTACCGGTTAGCGGACCGTTGGTCGAATCAGTGGCACCGTCTGACCGACATATGAAACCAGTTTGGTTATAACCACTAAATGGCAAGCCAGCCTTGGCATTGGGGGAACTCGATGACTAAGTGCGCTTCGTTTTATAAAGACGTGTTCACGGGTCACGTCGGTTGTATTGTTGTTATGTCCTCTATCAGGCATGTAATAAGAGAGTTCTCATTGCTTAGGAACACTTAATGATAATATACTTTTTTCTTTCAAAGGTCTTGTTAAATTTGACCAAAATACCTAACTTAGTAATATGTATGGTAGAGTAGAGAATAGATCCAGTAATCAGCTACTGTCTGAGGCAAATGAACACATTTTATTGTGTTATCCAAACATATGAGGCTATGAAACATAATCAAAACTTTAATTTAAAAAGCAAACAGACTAACTGATCTTGATAATGAACCCGAACGTGAACAAAAAACATTTTATGTAAGCGTCTGCTGTGAATATAGCGTAACGAATAATGCGTTACGTCAAGTGATGCACAACGTCGCATGATGAGAATAATTATTTATTGACTAGATTCACCGGTGGTTTGACCCGCGTTTTATAACAATATTCATAGAACTAATTTAAAGATGGTGGAACTCGGCGTTTCGAATCCGGAATCATCACACCACCACTCCTATTTCTGCGTAATAACAGCAGTTTTATCAAATTATAATAAAAATTGACCTTCCGCTTATTTTTCTACGTTTTCTTCGACGAAGGGGTCAAGCTGAATTGCCGGTTGGAGAGAATCGATTTTTTGTAAACTATATTCACTCTACAATTAATAACCCATCCAAATCGTAGAGAACATTTTAAATTCAACTGACACTTCCAGAGATAAACGAGTTCAAACAAAAAATCAAACAACTTCATCGTCATATTACGTCAAATGTTATACTTTACTTGATGGGAATATTTATGAATGGATAGACTCCATAATCTATTAATGACCGCTGTGAGTAATACAGTATGTTTAATTGCGGTAATGATATAAATGGAGTGTAACTCAATTAATGTTAAGACATCTGGTGTGCATCGTGCCTTGTAATGGCCAGACGCCATTTCCTAAGCGGGATGTGTTTTACAATTTACTTCATTGATATTTATCAATGTAATGGTTTGAATTATTTCGTTTTGGTTTATAAAACATTTTGGTTAAAATTACCATTCTTTCAATTGTTAAATCTCAGAAGTTTCATTTATAAGTATAATATTAATTATCCCGTATTACTGTTCTAAATCCGCTACATATTTTTACATATCAATAAGACCCGTAAAATTCAAATAGAGCTAAACCTCGGAATGTATTTCTCTAAATTTTATTATTTTATAGTTATAAATATATAAATATAAACGGATAACATCATTGCAAAGCTGTCATTTCTAAAGTTTCAGACGTTATTGGATGTAAGTAAGATTGATAAGTTTCATATAATCTCGTTTTATCGATATACAAATAATATTCGTTTCCAAAAGAATTTGTCCACCGTGCTAGTTAAGTACGAATTGATAGATATTATGCATGGTGCATTATGCATTCAGCGGTATTTTATTATATTGTTTGAATCTATTTTCTTCAGTAATTGACGTGGATTACAACAGCTCTTTAAAATTCTCCTTATCTTCTGACTGTGCCTTTATTACATCTCGATGTAATCTTTCTGTAAGATGACTCACGACTCCTTATCTCGACATGAAATGTGGTTTAGTCGTAGCTATTAAACTGATCTTGAAATCGCACATGTTTTAGAATTGCCATTCTCAAACAAAGACGAATGCAAAATTTTTCAATTACTTTTTGTTTCTTTTATTTTTGGTGTGAAGAAACTATAACTTTTGAATTGAACGTTCTGGTTCGTGTTCATTAAAATCCTTATCCATTGTTATAAATCTCATAAATCCTTGTGGAAGTAGGAAGTTTTCTATATGAAATACCTATAGATGTGTGGGAGCTACAAACTGGACTTACGTCTATGTAAGGCAGGTGTAAGTAACACCGCCTACGTTTATAGCTATGCGTAATCTTTGCGTTCATCGACTCGTACCTGCCAGTTTGCCTGTGTAAGTTTATCTCTATCAGTTATTATGATTTAAATGCGTTACCGTATTCCGGTTCTATATTACCTGTTTGTAATGTTTCTTTATTTTATCAGACTGAAGTAGCAAACGAGCATGTAATTCACCTGAATAAGTGGTTTCTACCGCCTATGGACATCTCAAGGCAACTTCGTATAGACCAGGGGTTCTATCTGAAGTCGATCACAGATGCGTTGCTACTCCCTAGCACTAAGATGGTCGCCTCATATATAAGTGAGCCGGCAACCACACTCTTCCACCGAAACGCAACAACTGCTTCACGCTAGAATAGGTGTGGCCATGGTACTTCCCTGGTCGAACTACACTGATTCTACCACCTGGTAAACACCAATTACTGGTACCAATTTAGTATATATCATTATTTCATTAATTAATATCTTTACCTGAAGAATAATCAAGATCGGAATAAGGACGCGTATTATGATACCCTTGACTTTTAATACAGAGGAACAAAGCGTCATCATAACGTGTCATCTTAATTTATTTCTAACGTCGCGTCTGATGCATTGTCTACTTTATCTTGAAGCTCGAACAAAAAGTGTGAAATACATGGAAATTCACGTCTGCAAGAATTTTCATTGTGTTTGAACCTTGGAGGAGATAAGATAATAACGGTGTTCCTAGCTCCGATTGTATGTTCAGTGTTAGAATAGAAAATTGAGATATATCGGTAACTTGTATGATATTTGTATACGGCTTCGTTTGTTCTTGATTCGAATGGAATAATACCCAATGATAATTGCGCCAATGAAATTTTGAGAAAATAATATTTTATAGCGTTTAACAAAGAGTCAAAATAGATTTCAATGAACTTTTCTCACGTTAAATCTGAATTCTCATACGGCGTTTATAAAAGCATCAGTTTTAATTCGTAAAGTGGTGCGCAATCGCACCGTGACCCCGGAGGTCGCTAATGCCAATTTAGTGTAGCACTGAGTCACTTGGATCATTTGTTACAATTTCTGTTCATAAAAGTTAATGTAGTAAGAAAAACGTAAGTTAAAACTGCAAAAAAAAACTTTTGGAAACGTAATTGCTAACTAAAACATGCTCCTTTACCAATCAAGTTGTATATTCCTTTTCCATCTTCTTCTCTATCTTAAGTATTTATTAAATGGCTTTATGATTTGATAATTAAAAAAAAATGATTAACTCTTTGCCACACATACACTGTAGAAATAAGGCGTCACGAGGACATTTTGTATTCATTTTAAATTTCAACTGTTTCATTGTGTGAAGTCATAGTCAAATTGAGTCATGCTTTCGGTACAAATATTCAGCAATATCTTTACAATTTAAAATATACCATCAAGGAAGTTTTTATAAAGAAATAGAATGTAGCATTATCATTGATTGGTATCCGTAATGATTTTGATATATGATACTTTATAATAATTTGGGTTCCACAAGGTTCTTGTGGCAGTTGCTTCGTGAATAATCTACGATGATCGTAGGGTAATTTACGTAACTGTTACAATGGCCGTCTTTCTATTTATTCTTTCCTTTAAAGTTTCTTTATTGAGCGTATTGCTATTAGGAAATTTACGACTATTTTATAATTTATCAGTATAGCCAAATAACCTTGTAGTTTTCTTTGTTATGCAACACGATATTTTATTTATCCTTACTATTTAAAAATAAGTATAATGTTTGATTGAAAGAGCCTTTCTTAAACTCACAGTGATTAAAGTGTACAATATTTAGTTTTTCATTGATTTCCAAGAGCCATGAAATGTTTCATTCATCAATCTATTTCTTTACAATAGGGCATTTTAAAATTCAAGCAGAACCATAATTGTTTATTAAACAAAAGTATTATAAATAACACCGCCCCCATAGTACCACCGACGCGTGATACTATTGTGTTCACCATTACAGCCGGTTTGTTTGCTCACAAAACATCTGTCTCTCTGTACATAATAAACGACATTACATTACGTTACAAGATCTCATATGATTCATCAACGACATTCATTCAAACATAATTCATACGGTTTCGTCGTGATGTCTTCTTCAATATGCTTAATTATGCCTCTTCATTCTTCCACCGTGTTTTTGAATGGCAAACATACATTCCGACTTAAGTTTATGTGTATAGGTTACATTATACTGTACTGTTATTAAAATTTTGAAGTATTTAAGTGTTCTGGTATTTAATAACACATATTAGGGTGGATTCGTGCCTGCCAAGTAATATTTGTATGAAGCTGAAATTGTAGTCGGTCATAATTACTGTAATTAAATTTGCATAAGTATGAGCATTGCTTGATGATTTTATGCATGAAGGACGTTATTGAAATCGTAGTAGCAAAAGCGTTAAAGATCACAATCTGCACCGCAACTTGCATTTATGAGTGTAATGTGCAATGAGGTACAGGAAAAACTTGAAAAGAACACTTTATCTACATTCCTATGACGCATCTTCGATCATAACTTAGTCAAAATGGCCGCTGCCTCAGTGTTCTTTAGATTTCACTATTTAAATATGTATTTACCTCTATTTGCTTCCTTTCTGTTCATGTGTTAGTGGTTTTTTTAAACATTAGTCAGTTTTACTCTCTTAGATCTCGATCCACGAACATTTTTATTTCCTTATTTTATGTGATAAAATATTTAGCTATTCATTCAATGGTTCTTAACGGATTAATTTTTGGGCAATCTGTGAGAAAATATTATGTTCATACTACATAAAGTCATACAAGTAATCAAATATTATATCGACAAAACCAGGACACCTTAAAGTAACTCATTTTAAAACAAGAAAATAAAATAACTTAATCTTAATATAAAGTGGGTTGGATCCTTTTTAGGACGACGACAATGTCGGATCATCATAATATAACAATCTGCACATAAAATGAAACGTTAAGATTGATGGGTGCGGTCACACCGTCCATTTGCTCGAAAGGGCACAGTTTGAGGTCGCCAGGCCGGGCCTAACGTTCACCGTGACCGGAACAATTTCGACTATACCCAATATTTGTATCTAGCTTGGAATATCTAAGGTCGCAAATTCCCTGACTTTCTTGAGACTAACCATTGTTGGGCAACACGCTCTGAAAATGCCGGAGGGCAACGACATTATTGTCGCCGTTCGCTCGTTGTCTGTTTTATTGTTAATTATTCACAAAGCGAGGCTTTTGACCTCAAAATAATCTATAGATAATCTTCATGTACCTGACAGAACAAATTTATTGTATCAAATTCTTTTTAAAGAAGCTAATGACAGATAACATAAATCCATCTGTTGTTTGAAACAAATCAGTTTCAAGGAAAACAATGTGTACAACTAGTCTTTATTCACTATATTAATGCAAAACTGCATATTTTATTACTATGTTAATCATTCGATTTAAGTATGCTGTTAAGCAATTTTATACTACCGCTATTTACCTACCCACAATTCAGCTTTTATCTATTTCAAAATAACTTTCAACATATAAAGTATCCATAACGTAATTGAACACTAGAAAAGAGTGATTCTATACTAACTATAATGGCTTATTAGATTTCATTATTTAAAACTCTTCTAACAAAAATTGTAAACTGCCTCGCTAACAATGTATAAAAACTTGACATAGAGAAAATCGAGTGCGTATATGTGAACTATTTCCAGTACGTAAAGGTTTCCCACTGCTATTTTTATAGAGTCAAGGCTGCACACATAATCATCTAATTACGCGGGCAATCGTGTCTGTAATGCGTGTGATATGCACGCAACATCTGATACTGTGTCAGCGTGTTTGCAATGCAGCCGAGCTATTGTTGGACGTTCTCAGGGGTTCTGGATTGAATTGCAAATTGGTTGCAGGAATCTGGTTGTCTTGGGGTGTGCCTTTATCGCTAAGTCTAGACGGTACTGTGAAGTCTCTCCGTTCCTTATTTACATAAAGTAATAGCTAACATACATTTATTATGGGTATCTCGTTACAAACACTTTATCGTAAAATCTACCATCATAAAAACTTTATTCAAACTTTAATGGTGAAATGTTAACATGAAGAAAGTAATTTAAGTTTCTTTTTCAATATGTTTTGTGAAATTTTTATTCAATCACAAGGGCAATCTAATAACGCTATCAGTTCCACTTCGATGTGAGAGTGGTTTAAATGATCTCAAACCAACTTCAAGCACATATATATATTAATCAGTTGAATTTGTTCGTGCATCCGGAATTTATCTATTGACATTACTTTATATGCGATAAAATTATTAAAGACGTCTTAGTCTTCACTTTTATCATTAAAATTATATATCTACGTTACTAGCAAATATTTCATTTTAAAATCTTCGTCATACAACATTTCCTATTATTTAGCCATGTCTAGGAAATCTACGAATAGCTTCATCCAAACAGAGGATAATATTTCTTCACTTTCAACGATACCCATTTCTATTTGCTTTATTGTTTGCAGTTTGCTTTTATCTCGGACAAGCGCATCTGATCTCTTAATACGTGAAAGCGATTTCTTTGTATTCTTTTGATATCTCTAGATCTTTCGTAGTGAACACGGTACGATTATGCCTTTGGTGTGTTCCAATAATTTTGTTCCCTTTCGTTGCGTCCCGTAATGTTGACTTCTTATTTCCGCTAGTTTCGCAATATGCGTACTTTTTTCCGGTGCAGACGATTCATATAATTTCCTCGGCCTGCTTTCAAAGTGCTCGAGATTCGAGACGATTGTGTGAATATTGTGCATCAATCCATTGTATTTTGATTTTTCCTTACAATTATATGCAATTTCTTGAAAGTAATTTCATTGTCTGACCTAGCATATCACAAATTTCTACATCGCCACCTGATACTTCCTATTACGCAATCGTGTTATTTTTATTAGCTACGGTCAATTTAAACAACGCTGAAATTGTACAACGGTTATTGCGGCCGGTTTCTCCATGAAAATCTTAACGGTAGGTACGTGCCGGTAGTATACTACAAAACGATTGTATTGTATCTATTACAGCATTTTGATAACTGTGTTTTAAGTCACTTTCACCGTTCAAAAGATTGGGACACTAAGATTAACTTCTTGTAAAAAGTCAGTTAAAAGAGTAACGATTGAAATTTTAAGTCATTGTAGTGTATAATGGAGAAGATGTGAGAAAACCTCTATTCAACTATTACCAATTCTTAAACTAACAAAAAGTGAAGTTAATAAAAAACTACATTCAATAAAGTATTTTTGAGTTATTGTCAATGTAACAATAGATTTCTGATGAACTTAAAAATATACAATTACCAATCTTCTAGGCTGCTCAGAGGAGCATTAAAATTTTAATTTAAATTCATAAATCTACTTATAATTCATATTATTGTATGTAATGATTAACTTTCTTTATCCTACTCAAACTATTCAAAATACTATTAGTCGAAAAGTGTTACCTTTTACCAGCTCATTTACATCCACAACATTTAGCTTATCAGCAGTTCGTATTGTTCGAGATCTCCCTAAGTATTGTTTGTGCGGCATTTTTTTTTACTCCGGAATCGTTAACCGGAACGCCAGCTGTTCCGACTACTCCACATTTTCTGTTAATTATGTAATCCACAAGAAACTGTACCACACGTTCGTCGTTCGTCATGAAAGTGAATTACTGTACGGCCTGCTTCTGCACGCGGAATTACTGCTTCGTAATTGTTTATTGCTTTTTGTAATTGTTATATTACAACTGTTGTGTAATTTTATGTAATATTGTGTTTATTATGTTCTTCATGCATGCTCGCGTATTCTACTCCAGTCGTTACGCTGTTTGTTCCTGTGTGCTGCTATGGCTAGTTATGGTTAATCATGTTGATTAATATTCTGATGGTTGCGTCATTGTGTATTAATTGTATGCACGGTTGACTGCTCGTCGCATTCGTAATTAGTTCGATGAACATCTGTTGTCTCTCAACGTGATTGATTTGATTTGCATATGTAAAAATTAATATCAATAGATGTCTTGGGACCGAACTGTTTATAGCAAACAAGATGAATTTATACGTTAGAATGCAAAGCAGGTTTTGAGTACCCAGGCGAGGTTAAGAAACTAATAGTGACTTCCGTTATTGATCTATTATAGGGCCGTATAGGGCTTCCCTGAGTGTAACTTTCATAAGTAATAATGTAATAATAACGTGACCGTCACATCGTTAAATATCGCAACATAAAGTTTTGGAAAATTTAACTTTTTCATCTTTTTAGAAATTGTCAGATTGAGATTTTAGAATTTTATAATATACTAGCCTTTTCCTGCGGCTCCGCCCGCTACGGCCAATATATCACGATATTGTGTATCCCATGTTTTATTCCAGGTCAAACTATCTGTGAATAATTTTTTTAATTTTAAAAGAGTAACAAACACATATACTTTCGCATTTATAATATTAGCAAGATTACATTTTTCGTTGCATAAAATACGATTAATCATAATTTAAATTCTTACTTGTTTTTCACAAAACTCTTCTGAGAATGAGAATAATACATAAGTTATAACCCACCATTCCGCATTAATGCCTGATTTATGACTTCATACATGGAAAATTCTGACGCATGCTGGTTTTTCGTGGTGGTCTCCTTAGATTAATTTAAACTGATTTGAATTATGGTAATTCTTTAATGTGGCATTTGTTTTGCTTTGTTACAGTAAAAATGACAATGGATAAACAGCTGGTGTGGGTGCGGGACCCCAACGAGGGGTTCATCCTCGCGAAGATTCATGAGCTGATGGGAGAAGAGGCGGATGTGTTTCCCCTGGACAACAAGTACCCTCGACGAGTCTGCGGCTTTGATGACATTTTTCCCGCTGGCGACCCGAAAAAGGATGTCGATGATAATTGTGAGTACTTTTTATAAAACGGTCGATAAACTAACGGTTCCACCATATCCATTGTTACTTTATATACGTAGGTTACGGCAAAAGGTTGAGGTGGTTGTCCTTAGTACATCTTGCATGGAAGGCAGATGACTTTTTGGCGATGCTAAACAGTAGAATTCGAACGGGTACAACATTTTTGTCAACTTCAAATACGAATTTTCATTCATACTTGCACCGATGATTGTAATAACAGTCACTACTGGGTCGACTTCATCCATTGGAAGTCTTGCTCAAAGGGCTGGTTGGACAATTTAATCACATAGACTACCTTCCACATCATTGACATTAGTGATAGCATCGATACTTGCGATCATGCAGGCGTGTCTAAAGAGATAGAAGACATTTATGAGGGAGGGAGTTTATACGCTAGCTTTATAGTTTCGATGACTTATTGTTTACACAGAACCTTTACAAAGGGTTAATTATATTAAGCGTTTTCATTGTACTAGTCGTTAGGGAGCCGAGAACAATAGTTTTTGAAATCCATTGTTAGGCGAAGCATGCCTGTCGTTTCCATAGGCTTTTGAGCACGTCTCTATGATTTTTTCGTATTTTATTGTTATGCCAACATACTACAAAGGAAACTGTAGATATTTCCTTTTCTATAGTATGCAAGGAGAAAAACTGAAGTGAATTTGATGTTACATATAAATATGTAGTAGGTAATAGTAATAGTTTCGTGCTCTACGTAAGTTATAGATATGCTTAAGGAATGAAATATTGCATGGTGGTAATGAAAGGGACTATCGTTTATTTATTATTAAAATTAAAATTTATGTGTAGTGAAATACGTATGTATGTAATTTATAAACTTTATATTTTAAAGGATTGCGAAGGCCAGGCTTGGTAATAAATTGAAGCAATTAAAGGTATTCTTTATTATTTAAATGTAATTGTTTTTTTTAATGAATAACAATTAATAAGTATTGCGTAGTGTATATACGAGTGGAACTTGATTTCTAATTTTAACTTGCATGTTATTTTCTGTCTTTTTTATTGATTTTTGAATGTTTTGCGACACTTGATGTGTGTTAGCTCCGACATACGACTGGAGTTTACTCCTTTCGTACGATTGTCTAAACAGGCGCAATTAAATTAAATTTAAATAAGTTTCAATTGTTGTAAACAGCGCCATCTATGCGACGAATGAGAAAACTTGAAGTAATATTCAATTGTTGTAAACTGCGCCATCTATGCGACAGATGAAAAAGGGAAAGGTGCGCAGCTTCGCACAATAGGTTGCGCACCAAAACCGTAACTAGGTCATTCGATCACTAGATTTTACTCCTCATATTTTTTTCATACCAGGCGCCTTATATGAAAATCGATTCTTAAGGAGTAAATCTCCAAAAAGGTTAATATATGATATTTATTAGCTGCATAATAACTCATTTCCTTTCTTGTGTCATCACATAGACCTATTGAATACTAGCATGCCTCCTCGGCTCCGCCCGCTTAAGCCATGTTTATGATAAAGAGGTATTGACTATTAAGTATTACAGTAGTTTTGGTGTGAAGAATAACAAACATCGTTCCTCACAAACTTTCGTCTTTATATTAGTAAGATAGTTGTATAAACCGACTGCATTGAACATTTCATATCTTCCTTGACGCTCTTGCTCATACTGAGTGCTTATATTGAATCCCGTGACTCATTACATCATATTAAACTTTGTAATAATTTTCTTTTCTTAAAATGCATAGTGTTTACTAGATTTATCTTAATATGACTTGCAAACTTAAATATTTCAGGTGAGCTGATGTTCCTAAACGAAGCCACGCTCTTGAGCAACATCCTAACAAGATATAAGAAGAATAAGATATATGTAAGTATTTTTCTCCGCAACATATTAATCCGAAGACCCACGTGGCGGAGCGGTCACCATACCGGTCTGACACGCAGTGGGTCCCGGGTTCAATCCCCGGCCAGACAAATATCTGAATGATGAGTTTAGATTTCGGTTCTGGGTCTGGGTGTTTGTGTATTCATCTTTGTGTGTCCATGGCACGCACGCCACAGGAGAAAATCCTACTGTGGGGTTATGAGTGTAGAAAGCGTTTTTTTAATCTCGGCAAAAAACAGTTAAAAGCTTAAATTGTACCATATAAAAGAAGAAACCGGAATAACAGATTTAAGTTCAGTAAATTCCCAATCCACATTACAGTCATTTCAATGATTACAAAATTTTAAGAATCGTTATATAATTAAAAACCCTGTATTAACATACATACGGGTTGATAAGATCATAGGTTCGGGATGTAATACACTGCTACTATTAAAATCTTTCCGACTTCTTTTTGGGTGAACAAAAATCATGGAACTCGCGTCATCGTCACCGAACGCTTTCCATGAGCTATATGTATACTGTGTATATATAAAAGTGTACATAGACATACCTACGTGCGTTTTTTTTTATTTTAATTTCTATGGGCAAAACTCATTTTTTTCATGAAATTAAATTAAATGCTTTTATTTTATCGTAGGCTTGTACCTACAGGGGCAAATTGTCCGTTTATAATAATATTTTTTCTTATACTACCATCGGATCGTAACGGAAGTATGGGTCCCAAGCCTCGCTGGCCGGTAACCCACATCTGCTGTCGAGCTCAACGAATGCCAATCGATCGTCCAAGGCGAGCGATATGAGTCATTCGACATTTCACACTCACTTCAAGTTAGATATTGCCTGTTTATGATAGTTAGATACTGCGTATTGTAAGTTAGTTGTATAACCGTTTTAGTGATTCGGTTTGCAAACGATATTGCAAGTTGTTGATTTCACATGATCTGTTAACAGTTTTATTTCTATGTTCCTGGATATTTTAGAGAACAAAAGGGACGAAGAATAAAAAATCTGCCGTTTTTAAATTAGTCTTAGTCAGATTCTTTAATAAACTGTTGTTAAATGTATGCCATTCCAGACAGAAACTTAGAAGTTATATACATTTGTTTGGTATACTGTATTTAAAAATATGATATGGTTTAAATAATAGAAATATGTTTTGTAATATAGGGAAAATGCGAATAATTGCGTCGAAACTGATAATAGAGTCAAAAACACTTTAAATAAGCGGTCGGAAACTTTTTAGCAGCGCGGGCCACATATGTATATATCTGAGGTACTTTCGGGCCGCATTCTCTGAATTTAGACCGGGAAAAAGAACTTTTACTAATAAAATTTTTCAGCGAAAAAATATAGTTGCTAAGAAAAATTAATGGCGAAAATAAACTATCGCTAAAAATTAATTAACGCCAAATAAAAACAAGATTCTAGGAAAGTCCGCGGGCCGTTACGAGAACTTCAAGAAGACCTTGGACCACGGGTTACCGACCGCTGTTTTAAAGTATATAACACGGATACAATACAAAGAGGAAACTAATTTCAATATGAAATTCTTAATATATCATTCATGTTTACAATTACAATTGATATACGTATGAAAAATAATCACATTCACATTGATTTATTATTATTTATTTAATAAAAGCGTAAATAAAAAAATGTCCTTGAGACAAGTAGCTCCACCCTGCTACACATTTTTTTATTTATTTTATATGTTGTCCCACATCTGTGTCCACAAGATGTGGAATGAGCTCCCTCCCGAGGTATTTCTAAAACGCTATGATATAGGGCTCTTCAAGGAAGGTGCAAAAAGAACTCTCCTTCAAAGTTGGCGATGCATTGGCGACTTCTCTGTTGTTGCAAATGTCCATAGGCGACGGTAACCACTTTCCATCAGGTTGCCCGTCTGCCTTATCGTTAGGTACAACTGTATAAAAAAAAATATCTGGGCAAAGATCTCCCTACTCATACGTTTTTTTTAAAGAACAGCAGGCAGCAAGATTTTTAACATGACAACAGCAATAATAACGAAAAAATATCTATACTAATATATAAAGTTGAAGAGTTTGTTTGTTTGAACGCGCTAATCTCAGGAACTACTGGTCCGATTTGAAAAATTCTTTCGGTGTTAGATAGCCCA
>MOOZ01001699.1:114045-129598 GCA_002930495.1 Cecropterus lyciades | reverse complement strand
TAGGTATAGTATTTATTCTTATCCAAATAAATACATAAATTAGTTTTCTTTGTAGTAACTAATACACGGGTGAAACCGTGGGGCGCAGCTAGTCATTAATAAATCAAATTATGTTATCATCAATTATGTTAGTTGTATTAAAATTTGTATTTATAATCAAAAGTAAATGTTTCTATACTTCAACATATGTTGCAACACACACAAGTTTTGAAATTGTATTCTCAATTATGAACATTATTTTTGTTTTTTCATTTTTATTTACATTGTTTTGTTTCCTTCTGCATTCCAGACTTATGTCGCAAACATTCTGCTAGCAGTGAACCCTTACGAAGATATTCCGGACATGTACTCTTCTAGCACGATCAAGAAGTACCAAGGAAGGTCGCTGGGGGAATTACCGCCTCATGTGTTTGCTATAGGTACGCAAAGTTTTCAGTCAAAAACTGAAATACTACTGAGACGTTTTATTGTATCGGACATTATTCTTCTGTTCATAAGAAAGATAATTCGAACGTGAATTCGTCTAGCGCAATCAAGCAGTTTCAAAACAAAATTGTTGGGTCATGTGAGGTCGCCACAACGCCCACATCACCATTTTGTTAATATGGAAGGAACAAACAAGCATGCAGTCCATCTGACGCTAAGTGGTCACATCAGTCTTACCTAAGGTTAGCCGGATGCGTTGCTACCCCTGAAGACTAAGTTGGAACGCCGGATAAGTATAGTTCTACCACCTCTACAGTTATTTATAACTATTGAAAGTTTGATCGATACAAAATAACTACAGTAAAATAGAATAGAATCACAAGAAAACTGAGGATTTCTTATGAACCTATCGATCTCAAGGTTGTCTGAAAGAAATCGTCGATTTAGCGACAAAGCATTGTAACGGTTTTTTTCTACGTCTTTTGTTTTGTTTTTATCAACTGATGAACGGTACTTATATTTTAATATATATGAAATCAGTTTAGTGATTTTGATATAAATACTCTCATTATTTTCTAAGGTTTGCTTTTTTTTGTCGTATGGAAGTAGCAAACGAACATGCAGTCCACCTCATGGTAAGTGGCTACTACCGCTCATGGACACCTGTAATCAACCGTAGGTAAAATCAAAGTCTCATCTAAGGTTAGCCACTGATGCGTTGCTACCCCTGAGGAAACTAAGAATGCCTCGGAAAAGTATGTATCTCCCTTACCACACCCTTCAGACCAGAACACAACAGTGCAAAACGCTGCTGTTATTAGGAAGAAATAGGTGAGGCGGCGGTGCTTCCGGAGTCGAACCACAAAGAGTTCTACCACCTTAGTTGCTATTATTAACGATCTTCAGTGATAAAATAGTGATAAATAAATATAATTCGTTGAATTCGTCTATATTGAGTTCAAATGAAACCTTCACGCATCTTACATGCATGAAGGTTTCATTGCAAGGAAAAAGCAAAAGCCTTGAGTATTTTTTCTAGCGTATCTATGTTCCTAGAGAAGATATCTTTGATCGATCTATTTTGACGAGTAACAGTCCAGTTAAAATTGATTACTTATATTAATGGGAATAAGTTATCATTAAATACAAGATGGACTGCACTCCTGGTTCCATTTCCAGTTCCAACACATCGGGATGATGTTGGTCACATCGGTATCCCAATTGGTAATTGATAGTAGAAACAACATGACTAAATATAATAAGTTACAATATTTTGCAAATGTTATGCCGTGTTTAAATTAGGTCGATGTCCGAACGGCGCCCGCATTTTTTGTTTTGCATATTTCTTTATACTTTTTTCCATTTTCAGCCGACAAAGCCTTCCGTGACATGAAGAGTCTGAAACAATCGCAATCAATAATAGTGTCAGGCGAGTCTGGTGCGGGAAAGACGGAGTCGACGAAGTATATTCTGAAGTACCTCTGTGACCTCTGGGCTAAAGGGGCGGGACCTGTTGAACAGAAGATCTTAGATGGTAAGTGACACAAAGTTGGAAGGTCTAGTTTAGGTCCAATAATCTCCCAATATTTCATTGAATTATTTTCTAATAATGTAGTTTTAAAATAGTTAATGGACAATTTTTCCATTATCTACCTTTAAGTTACTTACATCTCTATAAATCGAAGGAGAGAAAGAATAATGTTTATCGCACAAAGAAAGATACGTTATATGGTTTTAACAGAAGGAAATTGCACTAAATTTAGATTAATAACTATAAAAATGTTAATTTAACAATATTGCGTTTTTGATGAACTTCGTAATTTGATATGTATTGATTTTCTTTGTGAATTTAATATTAATGTCGTTCAAATCTAGCGTCTTAAGGACTTAAGGTCTTAAGGTCGTCGAACATACTACAAAAAGACATCATATGTTAATTAATAATGTCGGTGAATGAAAAGTTTGTCAAGATGTTCAAACTTGATTGATTAGTATACAATCGTCTTCAATCAAAATCATTAATGGCCCCAAATTTCGAATATGGCGTTCATGGCCCTAGTCCCTATGCTAACCATATCTTACTAAGTCTATTCACATCGATCCGTATCTTTTTATTTTTATTACTATATAAAACTGTTGCTAGTTATAATGCAACATCCTTGAAAACTTATTTTTTTCAATATATTTTTATTGTAATTGTTTTTATCATTCCTTTTTGTTATTTCCTCTTTTTACATTACTAATTATTTACACTTAATATAATACGTATCCAACAGCCAATCCGATCCTAGAAGCGTTCGGCAACGCGAAAACGACGCGTAACAACAACAGCTCCCGCTTCGGCAAGTTCATGGAGGTGCACTTCAGCAACAAGTATCAGGTGGTCGGTGGTCATATATCCCACTATCTGTTGGAGAAGTCTAGGATCTGTACGCAAAGTGCTGAAGAGAGGAATTACCACGTTTTCTACTTGTTGTGTGCTGGAGCGCCTCAAGAGCTTCGGACTGCGTTGAAGATAACCAAGCCTGATGATTATTTGGTGAGTGTTCTTTTTTGTCAGATGAAGTGGCAATCGGGCATGTAGCCCACATGTTGGTAAGTGGTTATTGACATCTATAGACTTCTGTAAGCAACTTCATACGGAACAGTGGTTCTATATGAAGTCGATCATAGATGCGTTGCTACTCCCGAGGACTTAGATGGTCGCGTCATATATAAGTGAGCCGGCAACCACACCCTTCCACACCGAAATACAAGAACTGCTTCACGCTAGAAATAATTGTGGCGGTCGTACCTCGAAGCGACCATATAAGTCCTTAAGAGTCTTTAAGTCCTTAAGAGTAGCAGTTGATTGACCATCAGATTGTCAGATAGAACCCGGTTCTGTATGGAGTTGAAGGTTGCATACCTCTTACCATCAGTTGGACATGCTAGTACATCAGTTCGTTTTTCACTTCAACCTTGTAAGAAAAGCTTGAAAATTGGATTAATAGTCTCAACGTGCGTTAATATGGTCGTAATGCGTTAATAATAAAATGGTGTTATTTTATTTATATTTTTGTTCTCTAGTATCTGAAAAACGGTTGCACACAATACTTCACAACTCCGGCGTCAGAAAAGAAGATTGGTGACAATCAGAAGAGCAAGCAACAGAAGGCTAAAGGTGGTTTACGTGATCCCATCCTTGATGACGTGGAGGACTTTGAAAGACTGCATCAGGTATGTGATATAATTGAAACTAATTTTTAAGCCAAATATATGCAACATAACAGATGCTATAAATATTTTCAGTGAAGTGTTGTAGTATTAAAATGGACTCTATGTCCCTTTATGGAGTACAAAATAAGTGAACGAAGATCGCGGCGTGGGCCAATCGATGCGCATGAACGTGTTAACCGTATCGATCGCAATCGACGACTGACTAAAGAGGCGCGCGCGGNATGCGCGCGCAGCTATCGGACGACGGCAACGTCGCATGAGACCTTGGAACCCAACGGTCGATCTAAGGGAGCTTATGCACCCTACAACCCACATTTAGTGCTAGAATATTCTTCAATGAAATTTAAAAATATTATGTAGGGTGATTATTTCAAAAACTGTGTGGGTTACTAAGTTTGAAATTTTAAGGAATAGTGAAACATGCTGAAAAGATTTTGATAACTGTAACTGCATAATTAGATTTTATTTAAAAAATATATTTAGAAAAAAAAACATACACAACCTATATTATATGCATGTCGTTTATAAGAATCAAAATTGGGAAGTAATCATTAACGTAATTAATAACGATAAATGATGAAATAATATAAGTATGATTTTAGACTGCAGTATCGCGGAATGGATCCATTTTAATATATACAAATTATTCGAATATATATACAATCCATTCAAGTGGGTCAAAATATCGGCGGTAATGAATTAAAAAAATTAAAATAAAAGAACTTACTCAAATATTTAAACAAACACACTCTTTCTACCCTCATAGCCCTACACTAGGATTTTCTCCTGTGTCGGGGGTACCATGGACACACAAAGACGTATAAACAAACACCCAGACACAAAACTGAATCTAAACTCATCATTCAGATGTCTGGTCTGGCCGGGAATCGAACCCGGAATCCACTGTGTGTAAGACCGGTATGGTGACTGTTCCACCACGGGGATCGTCAACGTAAATATGTATATACCGGGTAGTCATAATACATGCTAGGTCGAAATATGGGCAATAAAAAATTTAAAAACTGCGTATTATGGGTAGTCGTAATAAAGAATAAAAAAAACACGTATCGTGAGTAACCGTTACATATAAAAAATATTTATTACATATTTACATATAATTACATATAAAAATTCATCTACACAATTCTCATCCTACAGGCGTTAGCACGAGTGGGTCTATCAGAGAGCGAACGCCTAGCAGTATACGGCGTGGTAGCAGCAGTGCTACATCTGGGCAATATCCAGTTCGAGGAGGACAGCGGGGCCCGCGGGGGCTGCAAGGTGGCCCCGGGGGGCGAGGGGGCCCTGGGGGCCGCCGCCGGGGCCCTGGGGGTCGACCCCGCCGAGCTCAGGATGGCGCTCGTGTCGCGTCTTATGCAAAGCTCCCGGGGAGGGATTAAGGGCA
The DNA here is from genome assembly GCA_002930495.1 of Cecropterus lyciades. Classification (NCBI taxonomy): domain Eukaryota; kingdom Metazoa; phylum Arthropoda; class Insecta; order Lepidoptera; family Hesperiidae; genus Cecropterus; species Cecropterus lyciades. The sequence continues at coordinate 124,548 of MOOZ01001699.1, read as the reverse complement.
CCGCTATCATGTAAGTATAACCCGAAACCGGTAAGACAGACGCAAGGGGACCCGCGTCGCGGAGCGGTTACCATACTGTCTGATATGCAGAGGGTTCCGGGTTCGATCCCCGGCCAGACTGTTAACCGAAAGATAAATTTTGATGTCTGTTCTGGATTGAGGTGTATGTGTAGTCTATGTGTGTCCATGGCATCTACGACACGAGATAATCCTAGGGCGGGGCTATGTGTATAGAAAGCGTTAGTCATTATTACATCTAAGAAAAATGTAATCATGGATGGATCTATCAGAGAGTAAACACCTGGTAGTAGTCCCAATGGAGGACTAAGAACAGATTAAAAAGGCGTGTGTAGCACGGCGTCAAAACTGAAAAAATGTTTGAATGAATCAAGACGAAAAATCAGTCAAATAAAATTAGATGTTGAAAATTTGAATTGATAACCATCTTAATTTTTTTTTCAAATCTTTTGAATAAAATGAATGTCAATCAATTATTCAACAAAAAAATCATATAATTCCGTTTAATGTAACAAAAAATGAAAGAAATTAAAGGTTGTGGTGAGAGAGACATTTATTCAAGGCATTTGCAATATGGTCACTTGTGGTAGCAGTGTATCCTTAGCCAATTTCAGGTAAAACTGCTCTTAATTGGGATTAATTACGGATGTCCATACCAGTAACCATTTACCACCAAGTGGATTGCATGCTCGTTTGCTACTTGCAAATTTAAAATTTAATACGCTTAATTTGAATATTAAATATCAAGGTGGAAGAACTCTTCGTAGTTCAACTGAGAAAGCAACCCCGCCGCACCTATTTCTGCTTATTAATAGTAGTGTATAGCGCAGCTGTGTTATTGTCTGAAATGTGGTAAGAGACATATTTGTCCGAGGCGTTCTAACTTAGTCCTCGGGGTAGTAGCAACGCAACTGTGGCTAACCTCAGGTAAGACTGATCTTATCTGGGGTTGATTACAGACGTCCATGAGCGGCAGTGGCACTTACCATCAGGTGGACTGCATGCTCGTTTGCTACTTTCATACTATAAAAAAAAGTAGCGGTGATTCTTTCGAAGTCGAAACACAAAGGGTTCTACCATTTTTAATGTTATGTGGGTACTAGAGCATACTAGAGCGGCATCAATACCAAGTGTGTTTGTGTGCGTGTAGGGTCCCGCTGAAGGTGCACGAGGCGATGCACGCCCGCGACGCACTGGCCAAGGCGGTGTACAGCCGGCTGTTCGACTACATCGTGCATCGCATCAACGCCAGCATACCCTTCCAGGCGTCCGCTTACTACATCGGCGTGCTTGATATCGCTGGATTTGGTATGTCATGTTATTTGTAATTATGATAGCTTATTTTAAGATATTTGATATAATGAAACGTTGTGTGGAAGTCAATTAATGTAATTGGTACCAAATGTTCATAGACATTTTTGACGTTTTTTATTGTTGACATGGCTAGTGAATTAGGGTAGGCTAGCTACCATTGAAATATCGGTTGATGAAAAAAAAGAAATTACTTAACTGTTTTGCATTAGCGTATATATTATAAGTGCTACTTTAGCTGTTATATTGTTTGAGATTTCAATAGAGATGTAGAAGTGGTAGAACTCTTTGTGGTTCGAATCCGAAAGCACCACCGCCTCATCTATTTCTGCCTAATAACAGTAGTGTTATGCGCTGTTGTGTTCTGGTCTGAAGGGTGTGGTAAAGGAGACATACTTTCCCGAGGCATTCCATCTTAATCCTCAGGGGTAGCAACGCATCTGTGGCTAACCTTAGGTGTGACTTTGATCTTACCTAGGGTTGATTACAGATGTCCATGGGTGGCAGTAGCCACTTACCATCAGGTGGGCTGCATGCTCGTTTGCTACTTCCATACTATAAAAAAATGTAGATGTTTGATGTTACAGTTACTTATTTGATCAATTTTCACCTAAGTGTAGTGAAGAAACGAAAATAATATAAAATTTCTCTCCATCATATTTTAAAGAATTATCAGTATTGCTTACAAGTTTTTAAGTGACCAGTAAATAAACAGCCAAATTGCAAAAAAAAAGTATCTTACTGTATTTTGTAACTTCCTCTCAATTATATTATTGTTCGTAAACATTGGACGTGTTAAAATTATACGTATAAATTATTATCTATAATCTATAAACTAAAATCAGCTGATAAGTCGTTAAGTAAACTAAGAACGTAGTTTGTAGGCACTTAAAGTTTAGTTAAATCTACTTCAAATCATCAACCCACTATTGTCCCACTGACTGACCATAGATTACCGTGCTGGCTAATGCGAGTTGGTAGACTATGGCAGTGTAAGATATATTGTAACTAAAAATTTGTAAGTCCCCTGTAGTCCTATGTAAAATAAAGATATATCATCTCACTTCATTATTACTCTTACAATTGAATCTACTAAAAATACATTTTCCCTTATTTCCTCGCAGAATACTTCCAGATGAACAGTTTCGAGCAGTTCTGCATCAACTACTGCAATGAGAAACTGCAGCAGTTCTTCAACGAGCGAATCCTGAAGAACGAACAGGAGTTGTACAAACGGGAGGGGCTCAATGTGCCTGAAATCAGATTCGTGGATAACCAGGATTGTATAGGTATGTTTCTTTTTATTCTAAAAGTTACGCAAAATTTTTACCTGAATGCGTCAGAAGGAGGGTAATGTTTTTCGAGCGTGTGTGAGCATGTAAATATTTTTTTTGCATGCGATACAGCCCAAACGGCTTGACGGATTGTGGCATATGGCATATAATTTGAATCAATGATAGAATGATAGAATTAGTTTGCAGAGTGACATAGGATTTACAATTTAAAAAATGGCGCCTGTAAATAAAAAAGGGAGAGGGGGGGGAAGGAACTTTCTTTAAAATCCTAATATAGATATCAAATGAAAGCCAGTCAATAGACACTTATAAAAATATATACAATATATTATAACACTTAGTTTATGTCTTGTCATAATAATTTATGTTCTGATGACTATTAAAAGTGAAAATCAATGATAATAAACAATGCAATATACCTTTTCACAGATTTGATAGAGAGCAAAAACCATGGTATATTCCACCTTCTAGACGAGGAGTCCAAACTGCCCAAGCCTGAGTTTGGACACTTCACACATTCTGTTCACAAGCAGTTGGCCGGCAACAATGCGAGGTACGTTCAACTTTTTTCACAAATTTCACTACGAACGAATAAAAAACAATGCATGTATGATATTACGAATATATACGAAATAGTGAACAATTGAATCAGAAGTTCTGTCAGTGCTGACAGCTTGTCATATTTTTCTCCAGTCAATCTATCTACTACCCTAAAGTTTTAATTCATATAAACAGATAAAATAATGTATGTATGTATGATGAAATGAAAAATTAAAAGTATTACAAATTTGATGAGGATTTCTGTCAGCGTTAATAACTTATATTTCCTCAGTCTTACGATATATATAATATTTATTGTTTTCATATACGAACGTTCATATTTACGATACTAACAAGATGTGACCGTTATTTCACCTGCGTTAAAAAAAAACAACTAAAATTTAATCATTTTTAACTTTAAATTTTAACATTTTTTTCTAAGTCTGATAGCAATGGACGTAAGCATGTTCATTTATAAGTAATTGTTATGGTATCCTATTCCAGACCATATTCAATCTCCGTACCAAACATCCAAATTAGTTCAATGAATTATTAGGCTTTACTCGTAACGTTGCTCTAGTAACAAGCATCCATTCGTTCTCAAAAACATTCTCCTTTATAACGTAATATATTCCCGCGTCTCCGCCCGCGTTTACCACGTTAATGAGTATCCCATTTGTTAATCCAGGTCATATACTATATGTGTGTCAAATTTCAGCGAAATCTTTTGCGTAAATCTTTGCGTGAAAGAGTAACAAACACACATACATCCTCACAAACTTTCGCTTTTGCAATATTAGTAATATATTACAATTGGATCAGCCAATCTGATTAAATTTGTCCCTTGCAACCCAGTTCCAGATTGCAAGTACCTCGCGCGTCTCGGTTGAAGGCTCATCGCACACTGCGTGATGATGAAGGTTTTCTGCTGAGGCACTTCGCGGGCGCTGTTTGTTACAACACGGTAAGATGTTTATATGATACGTATGTGTGTGTTAGAGGGTACTGGTGTACATGTATAGAAATATAATTATTGGAGTGAAAGTGAATAACTGGTGTATTAATGGTGGCGTGGCCCTAAAAGTATATGTGTACTTATTGTTATAAGTGAAATATTTGAATATAGCTTGAAAAATTACGAGATTTCCTTTATCCCCATATTGACTACGTGACGAAAATCTATACCCCTCCCCTGTTCTCTGTGATCACGGGGAGTATTTTGAAGACCCCTACCTCCTTCTGAAATGGTCACGTGGTTTGTGTACGTTCCCTAACAACCCTTTATTAAGAAAAAAATAAAAACTGCGCCTCATAAATACTTGAAAAAGGCGAGATTTTTGTTTGAGTAAATAGATTCTTGTTTTGAATATGGTCGCGTGGCTGAAATTCGACGCGCCGAACATGATCGATTATAACGCGAGAACGCCCGAATGCAGTTTCGGTTTCGGCCGTAGTTTCGAAATTATACCGAAACCCGTTTTTTTTGCCGAAACTCGACCGAACTTTCAGTCGGACACGAGAAAGGAAATATGTTCATGTTTTAACTTTGTCCCCACAGAGCCAGTTCATCGAGAAGAACAACGACGCCCTCCACGCGTCGCTCGAGTTCCTAGTCCAGGAGTCGGGCAGCGCGCTCGTGCGGCAGCTGTTCGTGCGGCACACGCCCAACGCCGGCAAGCTCAACTTCATCTCCGTAGGGGCCAAGTTCCAGACGCAGCTCGCCTCGCTCATGGACAAGCTGAAGGAGAACGTAAGTAGCGTGGAACCTCGCTAGGATAGTGTTGTGTCCACGTGACTCGCTGGACGCTGCGTCAGCGTCAGAGTTGAACGTAAACTATGTGTCCGTTCTTATAAAGCCACAAATATTTTAAAATTGAAACGTTAGTTACTGAAACGCGCAAAACGGCAGGTGAATGTTCGCAAGTCTCAGACGAGTCTATTTCATATAAGAATTTTTTGAACAGTGTCGAAAATTTCTGCGTTCTGATGGGTCTTTGAAGTTTAAATAGTTACACAAAGAATTCACCTTCGCATTTCAGATAGCAATGCATTTTTTTATATGATTGAAGTAGCAAACGAGCATGCAGTTTACCTGATAAGTGGTTCCTACTGCACATGGACATCTATAAGAAACTTGATATAGAACTGAGTTGCTACTCCCGAGGACTAAAACGGTTGCTTCAAACTTGTTAGCTACTGCAATTCCCTCAAAGCATCCACTACATTCTAGGGAACGAACTTCGTCCGTTGTATCAAACCGAACTCACGGATGGTGGGCAAGGAGATCGAAGCATCTCTGGTACTGACACAACTGCAATGCAGCGGAACTACAGCGGTGTTGGAGCTGATGGAACACGGCTACCCTTCAAGGGCGCCCTTCAGCGACTTACACGATATGTACAAGTCGTATCTGCCGCCCAAGCTGAACAATCTGTCGCCGAAAGTGTTTTGTGAGGTATTTGTCAACAAAAATGTATTTGATATAAATTAAATGCGAGTACAAAATAATATATATCTTAAGAAATAAGGAAATAATGTTTGTATGGAATCATTAATTACTATTCAGTTATTATGTGTAATTTTGGTTTCAATTGTATGATTTTTTTTGCAAATCATATACGGTAATAGCCGAGCAGCGATAGCCGAATTGTTGAAACTCGGCCTCTTAATCGAGGGTCCGAGGTTCGAATCCCAGGCATGCACCACTATGTTTTTTTTATTATGTCCTTATTAGATGTTAAGTATCACTGCTTTACGGAGTAGCAAATAGTAGAGGAAAACATCGCGCAGAATCCTACATGCTTGAGAATTCTGTAGAAAATGTTTTTAAAGGGTAAATTATGCGCTTGTATTTTCTACTTGAATCCTTCTCATCATGTGTCGAAGATTTGTTGATTTGAAGGCGAGCTGTGGGAAAATTTGGTTTGATAACGTTGTTGATGATAATTATATTGCTGTGATGATGATGATGATTATTATTATATTGTTGTTGATGGTGATATTGTTCTTTATGTTGATGATGATGTTTTTGTTTGTGAGGTCGGTTTGTATCGTTGATGATTTTGGTGATGATGATTAACATTGTCGTTGGTGATGACGATGTAGTTGTTAATCGTTTTTAATAAATGAATTGTTAAAGTTGTTGTTTTATTGCGAATGAAAGAATTGTTTATAAGGAATTTAATTTCTCTAAACCTCTCCCGTATCCCCAGGCGATAGTCCACAGTTTCGGTCTGTCCGACAAGGACTACAAGTTCGGCGTGACGCGAGTGTTCTTCCGTCCCGGCAAGTATTCGGAGTTCGACGCGATTATGCGATCGGACCCGGACAACTTGCGGGCCATCGTCGACGCCGTACTCGCCTGGCTGGTGAAGTCGCGCTGGCGGAGGTCGATCTTTGCTGTGCTGTCTATTATTAAATGTGAGAAATTTTCGTCTATCACCATAGATCTAGTAAAACGAATGGAGGATCTTGTCTTATATTTATGAAAAATCTCATTTGTTACAATGTCGTTTTGTTTTTTTTTTTTTAATAATAGTGCAGATGAAGTAGCAATCGAGCACGCGGTCCATTTGATGGTATTGGTCACTGAATGTCATGGACGTCTGTAGATAACTTCATACTTCATTTTTCCCAGGTGGTAGAACCAGTGCAGTTCGACCGGGGTGGTACCACCGCCACACCTAATTCTAGATTAAAGCTGTTCTTGCGTTTCGGTGGTGGATGGTGGTGGTGGTGTGGTTGCCGGCTTACTTATGTATAAAGCGACCGTGTTAGTCCCCAGGAGTAGCAACGCATCTGTGATCGACTTCAGATAGAACCCCTGTTCTATATGAAGTTGTTTACAGATTTCCATAGGCGGTAACCACTTACCATCAGGTGGACTGCATACTCTATTTTAATCAGATAAAAAAAAAACAATTGGAACAGGAATTTAATATGATGTTAATGGTAACCACGTTGCTACTTTTGGAGTCTAACACACACCCTCCCACCGAAACTGGAAGTGGTACCTCCCTAGGTCAATCATTCTAGTTCTACCTTTTTGCATGTATATCCTCGGGAGTACCAATCCATGCTGATACGTGAAGTTGCTTACTATATGAAGGATATCTCCATGGGAAGCAGTCACAACTACAATCAGGTGAACTGCATGCTCGATTGTTACAACAATCAATATAAAATTGTTATTGACGTGCAATACGCAAACGCTCACTTACATGGGTATATTGTATACATATATATGTGTATATATGGAAGGTGCATTGTGTGTACCCAAACCTTTAAGTATTATTGACGACCCGCGTGGCGGAGCGGTCACCATACCGGTCTGATACGCAGTTTATCTCAGGCTCGATCCCTGGCCAGAATGAATGATGAGTTTACATTTCTGTTCTGGATCTGGGTATTTGTGTGTGCGTCTTTATGTGTCCATGGCACCCACGGCACAGGAGAAAATCCTACTTTGGGGCTATGAGTGTAGATAGCGTTTATATTTTTATGTTTATTATCTTCCTATAGCGTTAAGAAATGTTAAATACGTATATGATATATCCACAGTGAAGAATAAGATCGTCTACCGGCGGCAGTGCCTCGTGTTACTACAGAAGACCGTCCGAGGGTACCTAGTCCGGCGAAAACATCGCCCGCGGTATACTGCTATTGCCAAGCTGCGAGCCTTCGAGCCCCGCCTGCAGCAGATGGAGGCTGTCACGGCCCAGCTCAGCAAGGAGAGGGAGAATGCAAAGAGGAATATACAGAACCTGAGGAATTCTATAGCGAACGCGTGTGCTGTTATTAAGGTAATCTCGCAAAACTCGAGTCTGACAACTGAAATTAAATGAAATGTCTTACTTTTGTATAAACCTTTTGTATGTTTCTGAGGGGGGCGCGGGTTTGGAAAGGCTTACAGGGGCCTTTGCAAATTGTCAGTCCTAAAATTGTTCTTACTCTACCACTGGGTCGGAACAGGAACTCAACTGAGAAGATTATTTTCGAACTAGTCAGACAGACAATCAAATCACTAAGTTCTGGTACTAGTGCCATAACGTAGTTTAAATTTATACATGTGTCTACATATTTATGTTTCATATTCCAGCGAAACGAGAATATCACTAAGAAGGAAATAGAGGATTTATGCAGCAAACTGAACAAGGACGTTGAAACGCAAATGGCGGCGTTACAGAAGGCTATGGTGGATCAGAAGAACAGGTATGGGACTGTTTGAATAAAACTTGATGTTAGACATACATATTTATGGCTATAGATTTTACGACATTAAAAATGATAACATAATTTTATTTTCTAATAACAGTTGATAGAGTAGATGGATTTTAATGAAATACAAACCTAGCGCTACTTCGATATATGGCCCATAAGGATATACATATGTCAATCCAATTCATTTTATTCAGTAGTTTTGGCTTGATGCTAATTCAATTCCAATGCTAAACAAAATTCCAAAAAAATATATAAATGTGTATTATGTGTAGGCAGTCATTCAATGTATCATTTTGCAAATAATATCCGAAGGACGGATACGTGTATTATATTTAATATATGGATTAATAAATTAAAGGTACAAAAAAATCTAAAATTGTATATTAGAAATTATTGAAGGTGGTGAGGTCTACCACGTGAGGTTTGTGGTTCGACTCCGGTAGCACCACCGCCACACCTATTTCTGCCTAATAACAACAGTGTTATGCGCTGCTGTGTTCTGGTCTGAAGGGTGTGGTAAGGGAGACATACTTTTCCGAGGCATTCCATCTTAGACCTCAGGGGTAGCAACGCATCTATTGCTAACCTTAGGTGAGACTTTGATCTTACCTAGGGTTGATTATAGATGTCAGCTAGGGTTGATTATAGACGGCAGCCTCTTTCCATCAGATGGGCTGCCTGCTCGTTTGCTAGTTCCGAACTATAAAAAATATATATGTTTGCATATAAAATGACAACCTATTATGAGACTATTTGTTTGATTTCATTGTAACATGACACATTAATCCATTTGTTTTATAGAGAGGAACAAGAGAGGCTCCGCAAGTTGGAGGCGGAGATGCGCGCGGCGGAGGAGGCCAAGCGGGCCGAGTTGGAGAGGCAACTGCAAGAGGAGGAGAACCGCAGGCTGTGAGTGCTTCTTTAATTGGTTGGGTTGTTTTGGGTCTTTTACGGGTAGAGTTGGAGAGGCAGCTGCAGGAGTAGGAGAACCGCAGGCTGTAAATGATTTTCTAATTGGTTGGGTTATTACGAGTCGATTGTGGGCTGAGTTGAGAATAGGTAGTTGTAGGAGGAGGAGAATCGCAAACCGTGACTGCTCCTTTAATTGGTTTGGTTACTTTATTTGTTACTTAGTATAATTGTCACCCATGTCAATTGTAAATAAAATCAAGCTTGTAAATAGCTTCGAGATAATGTTGTTTAAAAAAACTGTGGTAAAAGTTACTGAATTGTTTTATCTTTGCCTATTTCAATCTTTCATCTCGATTCATTTACAAATGAGCGATGAAAAAAAAATTGAGAAGTTCAAAGTGAAGTTCGAAATTTATTATCAATAGGGGTATGTAAATATCGTACGAATAAATTGAATCGAATATTAATATTCGATTCGAATATTAATTTTAATAATAAATAAATAATATATCATTATTAAAAATAAATAAATAATATATTATTTATTTATGTTTAATGTTTCGAATATTTTGAATGTTTTGAATTCGAAAATTTTTAAATAAATGGAATAATTATTTAAATTTTTACTGTATTTTCTATTGTTTCTAATTTAAATTTGTGGGATTTTCGTTCACTAGTTGATTTAGTGAATAGAATGTCTACGTGCATATGCGTGAGTATATTTTCTGGTAGAATCAGTGAATTCCACTGATTTATTTTAAGAGAGAAAACGCTCAAACATTTGCGAATAATACATTAATTCGCGGCTATTTCTAAAAACAATCTAATTATTTCAAAATTTTCGATATTCGTTTTTTTTTTTCAATAATTGGGGAATTTTCGAATAGTTCATAAATTCGAATTATTATTATTAATACTAATATTCGATTCGGAAATAATAATTCGTGAGTTCGAAATATGCGCATACATCCTAATTAATAATTTGTTTACTATTTCGATCTTATAAAGAAAATCTCCCCGCTTAAATCATATTTGTTCTTAAATATAGCGCTATATTTTTCTGTACTCGTTTATACGTTATAAATGTGGTCAAATTTCATAAACATAATATTTGAAGTGATATTTTGTTTCCGTGTGCAGCAAGGCGGAGATGGAGGCGCGTCGCAAGGCGGAGGAGGCGGAGCGGCGGCGGCAGCAGGAGGCGCAG
>MOOZ01001699.1:74467-93489 GCA_002930495.1 Cecropterus lyciades | reverse complement strand
TACCGGTCTGACACGCAGTGGGTCCCGGGTTCGATCCCCGGTCAGACAGACATCTGAATGATGAGTTTAGATTTCTGTTCTGGGTCTGGGTGTTTGTGTATTCGTCTTTTTGTGTCCATGGCACCCACGACACAGGAGAAAATCCTAGTGTGGGTCTATGAGTGTAGAAAGCGTTGACGTTTACGTTTAAGTTTTTTGTGTGAGTTTATGTGTTAAATAAATATGTGCTTAACTGTTTATAATACTAGGTTCGAGCGCGAATTTATACGTTGATCGAAATTGTTCTGAAGACAAATTATATAGTAAATATTTTTTGTAATAACTACTTCAACATATTTCGATAGGCAGTGCAAGCAAAACCATATTTTTGTGCTTTTCTATTCACAATGTTGTGGTGTTGTCTATAAATACGGTTTTCATTGACCCAAATATTATTCCTCTTTTATTCTGCATTGGGTCTCATTTTTTAATATGTATAATTATTATTTTATTATTAACACTTCTTCATAAGTGTTTAAGTTTTCTCCTTTTGTGTGTTCATAGGTATATCATCTTTTAGGTTTTCTGTTTGCTGTATACTACTGAATTGCCTTATTTTAAAGCTATTAAACTTATTGATTTTTACTTTTTGTACTAAGAGTTGTAATTTATAATGTATACGACTGAATAGGTAGGGTTTATAATGCCAATCTCAGGTCCGGCATTCATTATACAACGTTTTTATAATTAATGTTCTTATTAATAATGCAGTTAGTTATTTCTTATGTGACAGTCATGATCCATTCAAGATGAATAAATTTAAACTAATACATGTTTCATAAATAATTTCTCTTGATGTCAATTTTAATTCACTAAACCGGTGTTTATATTCATATAAAAATATTTGATGGGATACTTCAAATTAGATCTGAAACTGAATAAAAATAAACTTTTATAGATGTTAGAAATAATTTATTAACTTCACGTCACAATTAATATTAATTCTTTGCGGAAATAATTAATTGTAATATGAACACTGATGTCAGAATATTAGCACCTCGAGTTCTATACTTATACATTGTATATAAGGACACTTTTGTGTTATAACTATGAGAATATTTAACAATAAATTAGTTTAATTTGTATTTATAATAAAAAGCATTTTTCACGAATCTGTTTTTCTATTTATATGGCACAATTTTACTTAAATTCTCGTCTTTACCACAATCCAAGAAATATCGGCAGTAATGTACAACAAGTAGTGAGTACTCATTAATTATTAAAAACATCTAAGTCATTCATTCACAGAATATAGAACATACTTTACACTATTGCGTATTTTATTTGGGATTTATTCAATGCCGCGCGTTATTTAATATGAAATTCTAACGATTAGCGTATTATATATAGGTTTGAAAGAATGTAAATTTAGTAGAAAAATATCATTAAATTAATACTTAATGTGTTTATAGTTCATATATATGATAATCTTGCTTACACCTTACTTAAGCGTTAAGGGCCATTAATAGGAAATGCGCAGTAATAAGCAGTATTAGTCTATTTAAAGTTCAGTTATATAATCATATATTATTTAACGTTCTGTTTGATTATTTTTTGTCTAATAGAGTTAATACAAATAGACAGCACATTAACAGACACAAATCAGTAGTAATACAGAAAGCAACTAATACTCCTATTAGAGTTAAAAACATTCATTATAATAATGTTGTATATGGAAAACATGGAATAAGAGTATTAGGTTACTTGTTCTATAACATGTATCTTGTACTATATTAAGATCTGGCCCTGCTGGCTTTCTTGCTTTTATCCAGAGTCTGAGGTGGTGGTGGGGGCTTTGCAGACATGTGACGACTGTACAATCTGAAAAGAAAAATCAAATAAACTGAACACATAAATCAAATCTTTATTTGCTAGAACATGGTACAAGATAGAGATGTAATAGCATAGTATAATCCCTGTATGTTCTGCCAAAATCGGCGTGCAAATGTCAACTATTATAAAACGCTAAAAAATTATATTGCTACTTTTACATAACATTTCATTTGCAATACAACACATTAATAACAAATTTGAATTTAATTAACCATAAAAATAATATTTTAACACCATTAACTTAACGCTAAGAGTCAATGAGTAGTGAATTATCGCACAGTAAAAACAAAATAGAGTGAACTCAACATTTCGGTAAAATGAGTTAAATATTTGAAACTACTTATAAAGTAGTCTTTCATCAAGCTAATTAAAAAGTGACCATTTTGTGTTAGAAAACGACAAAAATAATTGTTATTTCCTTAAAAAATCACAAAATACGAACACAATTTTGATATTTCCTCAAAATGCAAATTTCATATTAGATTCCTGTTACTCTCACCGTGCAATATGAAGATTGTATTGAGTCTTTATACACCATACCATCATAAAAGTTTATTAACAATTACTTACACTTTATATGTTTCAGAGCGCAGGTAGTCCAATACATGTGATGGACCCAGTTTGAGTTGATCTTCAATAGGCGGCACCCAGAAATTGCCCTCTAGCCTCAACACTGACTTGTTACTGGCTAAGTCCAAGGATCCTGTAACGCAATTTATAAGTACTTAAAATTATGGTTTTATAATTTTTATTTTTGGAGTTATGATTAGATTACCAGGTAAATATTTGATGAAAATTTAGTGTGGCCCTATGCTGCCCGATTAAGAGCTATACTTATAATTAAGGATCTCTTATTAATGACCAATATTAATCAAAGATTTCTTTTAACACCATCAATATCACTAAATGGAGACCATGCCAAGCTTTACTTGAATAACATTTGGTGAAAACAAAATTTGGAGACTATTTACACCCCACTCCAGCAGAGTGAAAAAAAATATAGAAACAAAGTTACAGCAATTTTCATGGTTACTAGCTAATTATTTTCTTTCTGGCACTAATGATTCTCAACTTGAACTATGAGTGTAATCAAATTATCACATTACCAATTTCTGGAGGCAGTACAACAAGTCTGTTGCCTTGCAAATGCAGCTCTCTGAGGCGAGTCATTTGGCCCAGCTCACGTGGAACTTCAATCAGGTCGTTTTCTCTCATTGAAAGCTGAAAGATTCAATATATCATAAATATGTAATCATTGTAACACTATAATTATTACTATTACACACGGCACTGGCTCCACTCACAACAACACTCATTTATTGAAGAGCCCCACAAGTTAAAAAAATGTAATTTTGATATGATAGATAGATTCTAATAAAATAGACTAGATGTTAGCTTCACAATATGGACTACATAAATACTTTTTGAAAACTCTAAATTAAATTTAGTAGTTTGAAGTGATTTCAAAATAAAGACTGCTGAAGCTGAAGCAGTAGGTATGCACGAATCTAGAAGCACCGATGGAACCGAAAAAATGTGACAGAATAGCTGAATACGAAATATTTGTGGCATCTCGACTAGAAACTATAGAAACTTTTATTATTGCTAATTCTGTTTTATTGGTTGATTTGCACACACCATTTTTTTTTGCAATTTATAACATACAGAACATTTATTTTTATTATTTGTAAAGAAGTATTCACTTACAATTTGTAGATTCTTCAAGTTCCCAATCTCTACGGGCAGATATTCAAAATCATTGTCACCCAAATACAGAGCTCGGAGGCTTTCTGGAAGATGAGTTTGGTTAAAATTTAATTATCCTTTCATACATATAGTAACCATTTGATAACCAATGAATAGTTTTTTTTTTAAGTTTGACTGTGGTCAATCATCACCCAAATGTTGAATTTGTCAGAACCTCTGTTCTATGTGGAGTTGGTTACAGGTGTTTGTATGCTTCTTCAGCATTATATCAATAATTAACTTACCCATCATGAAAAAGTTTCCAGGCAAAGTTTGTTCCTTCAAATTATTGTATGTCAGGTCCAAAATTTCAAGTACGGGGAAGGCTCCGAAGCCTCTAGGCAGTCCATAGAGCCTGTTGAGAGACACATTTAAGATCCGGAGCTTGGGTAGGGAAGACAAACTGACCGGCAGCTCCTCTATGTGGTTGTTGGCAAGATTCAGTATCTCCAAGTTGATGAGGTTGGCAAGTGTGGCTGGTACCACCTGTATCTTGTTGTGGCTCAATGTCAACCGTGTTATGTTGTCTAGAGTAACTGAAAAAGGGGAAAAGTGGATTATATATATTATACACTATAATAATTTTTAAAGTGAAAATTTCTTTAGGCAAGTTGGGCGGTTTTCGGTAAGGGGGCAAAACTTATGGATTTGATTTCAGTTATGGTAGGTATAGGGTTGCAAGATTATTTGATATAAAAGGGCACATGGGTCTAAATAGGACGATTTTATGTAGAAAAAGAGGACAGTTACAAATAAACGAATTTTTGAATGTTATTTATTTTGCTTTTGTCATATGTAGCTGAGCTGCCAATTTTTGCAAGTACTTTTAGTCTTTTCAAAAATATTTATAAATATCTTCACATGTCATGTTTTTAAAGCTGCACGGAGTGAAAATTCAACATTTAACTGACTGCATATTTAGAATATTCCTTTCTTTGCTCCATTGAGTATAGATCAGTGGAAAAAAGAGGACCTAAACTAAGTTAGGGAGGACCTGAGGACAAAATAAGGAAAAGGAGGACATGTCTTCGTCTTGGATACCATCTAGTAACCCTAGGTAGGAGGCGCTTAGAGAGTGGCATCATATACTTTCAGTGATTCATTTAAATTTTCTCTTTTCAAGTTTTCATTGTTGTCTGCAGTCCTCATAATTGTGTATAAAAATTATCATATATGATGTATGCACTATATATAAATAAAGTAATAGATATGAAAATATTTTTAGGTAAAATTATTGACAAATAATCAAATTCGTTTTTATACATTTGATATGTATAAAAACGAATTTTATTAACGAATTTATGTGCATGAGAGTCACTGTCACCTGATGTAATGTTAATTATCATATTAAAATCATAAAAGTTTTGAAGTCGCAGTGAAACTGTTAATTAAATTGCACATGAAACCTATTTATAGATGTGATGTAGATCGTTCGTAAGCGATGTATGAGGAAAAGCTCAATGTAGGCTAAACCACACCCAGGCGTTTTTACACAATATGATATATTTCAATATTAAGTAACATTGATTATGATTTATATTTGTCATGATAACAATGGTAAGCTATTATTGTGAGCAGGAAATAACAGCAAGATTGAAAATCAGTAGAATTTTCGTTCGTGGTGTCATTTTTCATTTTTTTTAAATAATCCTTTTTGAAACATTCTAAGCGTATATTAGCTGTAAAATTTAGTGACAAGCGGTTTTGTTACATCTTCAATAAATGATTTTCACTGTTTGTAAAACTAAACAAAAATACAAATAAAAACACTTGTAATGATAGCTAAGTACCAAAACTAGTTTTGTAGAAAAAAAAGAGAAAACGAGTTTCTGTCAAAAGACTTACACAACCCAGGTATTTCGTCCAAGCTGGAAATCCCTTTATCCACCAAGTCTATCTCAGGATTATTTATTTCCTTGGCTTCCTCAATAACTTTTTTAGCTTTCGACATTTTGCCTGTGTTTGGAATACAGGAAACTGGCGGATGGTGACTCATTTTCACGGAGGCAATTTTGTTCGGCTTTCGGCCGTGTTCGTGTGTAGTATTTTCGACCAATCACAGCGCTTTGTTTTTGTTGTTTTGTTTTCTGATTGGTTACGGCAATGTCGACACCGATCGGACAGATAATAAATATTCCATTGCCATTGAGTAATATATATATTTTCCATATGGTCATACTGTCAACTTTAGGTTTAATAATCAAAAGGATTAATAATTTAATTTCATTAAGAAGTGTTAATTGTTTCAATTTACTGATAATTTATCAAAATGTCACTTTTTGAAGTTTCTAATGGCTGTGTACATTATGCCTTGCGTCATAGTCATAAAGAATCACATTTGAATCAAGACAAGTGACACTTCAATTTTGACAGATTATTCTACGGTATTGTAGTGTAAAAAAGAAACGAGTACCTACAATGTACTGAAGGTGCTACTAAAGAGTATACAAATACTACGTGTTGCTACTTGCAATTCTATTTGAATTGTAGTATTATCAAAAATTATCTTGCGAAGTTCGTGTACGGTGTGATATGACCTTTGGTCGTTTGAATTTATAATTTAATTTCATTTGTTTCGGTGCAGATAGTAAATAAAACTAGTGTTATCTTTGTAATCATAATTATGTGCTGTTTTAGATAATAAAGTCGAATGTAATTAGAATTAGTGTTAATTCTACTATTACATTCTACGTGTAGATTTTTCTCTCCCGCATCTTGTCTCGGAAGTAAAGTAAGTACAGAACTATTAGACAAAAATCTTTATTCTTATTTCACTATTCCTTTTTATGTTTATTATTGTATAGACTTCGCCTTTATTATCTTTAAAATTAAAATAAACCGTTACCATTGACATTACAATAATTCTATTAATTTTATTCTTTACTCTAAAAATCGTAAATAATTGTGTAAGGATAAATCAAAATAATATTTTTTATAATGTACCAATATGAGCATATATAATAAGAGTAGTGATTTATGGTCCCCCATCTTAAGACCTAATATAATATTTTTGTTTATAGTTGTAGTCACAAGGTGTGATAATATGGAATGAAAAAAGATAAAATGATATTAAAACTTCAATATTTAACAGACCATTTTTACATAATTACCAAACCAATTACATACTGACTTATGATTTGCATTTCATTATTTAGAAGAATTTAACCACATGTCTGTATTTTTCTGTATTTTTCCATCGTATGGAAGATAACTATGTTGCATAATATGAAATAGCAAATATTATTAAAATAGTCTCATCATAGGCATCACCATAGCTCTTTAAACCCAATAACTGTTGCGGTTCCAAATATGAAATATATAAACATTACCTGAAAGCCTTATATAATTTCATATAATATATGAAACCCTTATCTTTTTGTAAATTCCCTTAAAACACTAGAACTATCTTTACAACAGTATACAGTAAAGTCTGTGAACATCCTAAATGTTTTCTATTTCTGTAACATCTTTACAAAGCTACAAGGGTAAATACGAGCAAATACCTATGCAAATAATGTATTAACTAATTTAAAATATTGTTTAAACATTCTGAGCATAAAAAAACAAGCTATTCTAAAATAATAAACACTAAATGAAAAACTAAGTGTTAGTCATGAATAACAAAAGTCTTGAATCACTTTATCTATGTAAATGACAAAAAATTCATACATTAAACAGTAAAAGATGCATACTAAGTCGTAGACACATCTGAACAAACAAAGTTATACGTATTATGCAGTAGAGTTTGAAGCGAATGTTCTTTGTGTTTTACGGAGCAAAGTCCGTGCTACAGGTATCATATCACAATGAGTAAGGTCATTTGTTAATTAGTATATGATGCATTGTTAGTGTTACAGAAAAACATGCTTCGGTTTAATAACATGTCATCTCGAATACAATTTTAGAGGCTAATTTAAGACTTACAAAATAACTGTCTGTAGCCCGACAAATTTATATGAACAATCTACGAAAAACATCATAAAAGTTAACGAATAAGTTACCGCTATGTATTAGAAGGGCAATTAACAGTAAATAAACAAAAATAAGTTTGTGTGCTTGTCATTATTGAAGGAAAGGGCGATATATATACAATTGAATGAAAGAAGCATTATATTATTTTTTATATTTGCATACATAGTAATCTCCAAAGGTGAATTACATTGAATAACAGTGTAAATATATGAAAAAATAGATCTAAAACATAATTTAAATTTAAGTGATAAAAGAAAAATATCCTCTTGTGCTATCCTTCAGACCTGTTACAAATAGAGTCCAATATGTTGTTAAATTTAAGGTGAGAACCTTTAGGAGATGAGTTTTCCTCCAATATTGATAATAAAATATTGAATTGTTCCGACGATAAAGTCGATGTTAATTGTCTCAGGGATGTATTTACCTCTGAAAATAAAAATAATAATATTTTTTCTTATAATAATGACTTAAATAAAATTAAACATTCTAGATTAAGTAGATTAAAGAATGAACTTCGTGTATCTCATCTTAATTTAGAAGAGCAAGCATCACTATTCAAAATTTGCTACAAACATAATGATATCTTTCATTTAGAAGGCGATGTATTAACATCCACCAATACGATCCATCATGAAATTATAACGGACTCACAACAAGGTCCTATACATACTAAGACTTATAGATATCCGGAAGTACATAAACAAGAAGTCAATACGCAAATTAATAAAATGTTAAAAGAAATAATCATTAGACCATCTACTAGTCCATGGTCATCTCCTTTATGGGTAGTACCGAAAAAGAAAGACGCATGAGGTAAAACCAAATGGAGAGTTGTAAAAGATTACAGGAAATTAAACAACGTAACTGTAGGCGACGCTTATCCATTACCTAATATCAGTGACATTCTAGATCAATTAGGTCACTCTAAATATTTCACGACCCTAGATTTAGCTAGCGGTTTTCATCAAATAAAAATGAATCCCAAAGATATACCAAAGACAGCTTTCTCAACACCAACTGGGTTATACGAATATACTCGTATGCCATTCGGGTTAAAAAATGCACCAGCTACATTTCAACGATTAATGAATAACGTATTAACTGGTTTACAAGGAATATATTGCTTCGTATACCTAGATGACATAGTAATATATGCTAATTCCATTATAGATCATGAGAACAAACTTGATACAATTTTCAAAAAATTAAAAGATCATCATTTAAAATTACAACCAGATAAATGTGAATTTATGCGACATGAAGTAGAATATCTTGGACATGTAATCTCACACCAAGGTGTATCTCCAGATCCCGAAAAAACTAAAGTTATAGTAAATTTCCCAGTACCAAAGAATCAAAAGGATGTTAAATCATTCCTAGGACTCATAGGTTATTACAGAAAATTTATTGAAAATTTCTCAAAATTAACAAAACCCCTTACAAAATTATTAAAGAAAGACGTACCATTTAATTGGATGAACGACCAAGAAGAGGCTTTTGATAAAATGCGTAATATTTTAGTTTCCCCAAAAATTTTAAAATACCCAGACTTCAATAAAGAATTTATACTAACTACTGACGCAAGTAACTTTGCGATAGGTGAGGACTTACCTATTGCGTACGCGTCTCGTCCAATTAAATAGTGCAGAAGGTAATTACAATACAACAGAAAAAGAATTACTTGCCATAAAATGGGCTATTCAGCACTCTTTGCTAAGCAATTCCATATTTTCACATGTTTTTTTCTTCAATTGTTTGGCTGATGTACAAAGTTTGTTTTTGATTTGGGAAATGTACATTAATATTTTGGTCCTTCGAGCCGGATCTTGTTATCTTTCCGTGTATAATATGCCACCCACTATTTGCATGGAATTTGCAATTTTTCTAAACCTAACAACATAATTATTTATTTACAGTCATGAGTGAGCGACCGCAGCCACTGAAGGCCATCAACAAGTTCTTTGATGGTAAAGAACCATGGCAAATAGTGACGATGACAGCCTCCTCGGTCCTTGCACTGGTGTGGGCACACAGTCTTTATAATGCCAAAGAAAGTAAGTTTACAGTTAAGAATATTTTGTTATTTTTTTTTTATCAGACTGAAGTAGCAAACGAGCATGCAGTCCACCTGATGGTAAGGGGTTACTGCTGCCCATGGACATCTGTAAGCCACTCCACATAGAATAAAGGTTCTATCTGAAGTCGATCACAGATGCGTTGCTACCCCAGAGGACTGAGATGGTCGCCTCATATATAAGTGAGCCGGCAACCACGCTCCCCCAGCGAAACGCAAGAAGCAGTCACGTTAGAAATAGGTTTGGCGGTGGTACCTTCCTCATCGAACTACACTGTTTCTACCACCTGGTAAATAAGGGAGTTGTTTAAATTAAATGTAAATACTCGTAAATAAGTCGATTAAAATAATTGAAAACTGTAGAATTTTGAGCAAAGTCAATGCAATTTCTTCGAGACAATCTAAGACTAGGACAGTGCAAATAAATTATTAAGAGTTTTATCTTTTACAACACCATTTTCATTAAGAGACAAAACAACTAGCAATCAGACTAGCATATTAGTTAATAAATGATATTTTATACCGAGTTTGCGAGTTTATCACGATAAATATTATATATCGATAGAAGAAAAACATAAACGACGTAATTGACAAGCAGAACGCTTATTAATTAGAGCCAAAAAAGTTATGTTACAATAATAAATCATCTAGGCATCTGCTGATTTCAATATGAAGTTTTTATAAAAGCGAACAGTTCTTGCTCCGTTTGTGTTTGCCTCGTTTGTAGACTCACCGTTTATCACTATTCACCGTATCTGGAAGCTGGCAATGAATTTCTCTGCTATTTTTCCCTCATTCAGATTACAAGTTTGAACGTTCTGCAAAACGGCTTTCTCATGCTGCCTTGACTGGTTCTATTTATAAACGAACGTAAATTGTCATTAGTTTATTTTCCATAAATAATTGCAGTTAATATGTAGCGTATCATCGCGTACTGTATTTCGCTTTGTTGGAGATAATATTACCAATATTATGAAGCCGAATGTTTGTGAGGATGGATGGGTGTTTAATACTCTTTAGCGCTAAAAGAACTGTTTGGTTTTAAATTAATTTGGGCACACAGATAGTTTATAATCTAGAATGATATGTATAATCTTGAATGGTAAACGTGATAAGCGGACGGAACCATGGAATAAGTTAGTTGTAAATATAAGATAAACCGTCAACTGCCATCACCAACTCATTATTGTTTACTACAGGGCTCAGTTCTCCTTAGATTAAGAAGGGTTTAGGTTACGTTATTTTAGATTCAGAAGGGCTTATAATCCATCACGCTAGCCATGCAGCTGTGGATGCATGTGGATAGGCATCTCAAACTCAGGCAGGTTTCATATTAATCTACCGTTACAGGTGATAATTTATTTCTCATAATATCATATGATACCCACATTTTAAAAATTAGGTTTGCCCAAGATTCGAACTTCGGATTCGCAATTGATAAAACTAAGATTTATGCTAGTATATTATAATGTCTCATTTGATTTGCCAGGTGTCACAACACGACTTCGCAAGGAATTCTTCAGATGGCTGCGTCAAGTGCCGATAGTGAGGAGGAAGATAGACGAAAAGATGGCGGAAGTGAGAAGGGACTTTAAACGGGACGTCGCTAAGAGACTAGCTGGCGTAACGATCAGACGAGAACTGCCAGAAAGAGGGCTCACCGCTGAACAGGTGGCCGAGGAAGTTAGGGACCATCTCAGTTTGGGTAAGTAATTATCTTGTATATAACGGAACAAGGTATCTTTGTTTGTGTGCGTAAAATATGAAAAGCGTGGATTATAAAGTTGTAATAGACTAATGACTTGAAGAAGACAGAAGAAACCAATGGATTTAGAACGCATAAGACCAGTTGGAATGACACGAATTAGGGGAGGCCTATCTCCAGAAGGGCGATGGATGGATAGAGATAGTGACCTCTCGGGAATGTCGGTCTCTAGATTTTTATTTGCCATTTCATGGTGGTACAACGAGTATGATTCGAGCGCGGAGGTACCACCGCCATACTTATTTTTAGCGTGAAGCAGTTCTTGCGTTTCGGGAAAATGGTGTGGTGGCCGACTCACTTTCATATCAGATAACCATAATAAATAATATATAGAACAATGATTATATCATAAACCAATTGTGATTGGTTTCAGATATAATCATTGTTCTATATGAAGTTGCTTATAGATGTCCATGGGCGGTAGTGACCACGTATGATGGACTGCATGCTCGTTTGCTTCTTCCATTTGATACAAAAAAAAAAACACACACACACACGCATGCACGTTAGACTCGGCCAGACTCATGAAAACATACACTCACAAACATTTTTTATTGTAACCCGTTTTATATTCAATGGTTTGGATCTCTATATATTGGGACGGGTCTAAAATACCACGCGAACTCAATACGGATTAGTGGTGCTTAAATCAGTAATGATTAATATAGAAAAATGATAATTGTATCAAACGAACATTGTTAATTAAGATCAAGATTAATTTTATCAATGAATGATTCCAGTTTACAAGCTGATTAAGGAATAATAATTAATACCGCAATTTATTTTACAATATTGTTAATTGTTCAGTGCACATTTGCTATCCGCTGGATTGGAAGAAATTAAACTACCTGACCTGTCGAGACAGGTCCTGACCGTGTCGAGGCCTTGATTTGGGATTTACATTGTAACTATAACTATACATTCTTACATATAACTATTACTATACATTCTTAAATTTATTTAATACAATTAACTATGTAAATTTCCAACTATTGCTAAATATGTACAAACTTAAACTATGATATAAATTATAAAGGCGTAAATAAAACAACAATAAATCAAAACTATAATTTGGCACACAATAAAAATAAATTAAACTAAAAATAAACAAACTGAAATCATAAATCATTGGAAACATCGTTTCAAGTACCCGATCTTAATCTTTCCCTACGTCGTCCCGCACATTAATGAAATAGTATAAATAGATTTTTTAACTGTAATTCCTTTTCGAATCAACTCAACGAATTCTCAATCCCAGGCACTACTGAGTTTTCAAATTTATGTGCGTATTAAAAATTCATGATCACGTGATTTAACGTGGCGAGTAAATTTATGTATAGAAAACTTATTATTATAAACGTACACATTCTCGAACGTTATGAATAAGTTCTAAATGGTTAATGAAAACCAGGGAAGAAACTATCGCATAACCGAAATAAAAATCCGTTACCGTATCCGATATAATAGTTTCGGATATGTTTCGAGTCATGAAAACCAAATTATTATCTACTTTTATTTTACGTTTTAAATCCTTAAAATATAATTTCCGTTACCGAAACTATACGAAACTAACGAAACCGATATGATATTATTCCTATATCCATATCTGTGTCCTGATCCGAAATTTAATATCCATAACATCCCTGATTAAAACACGAATCAATGTTCAAATAATTCTTACAGGTGCCTACGATTGGAAAGGTGGTAGCGTGTCGGGGGCAGTGTACCATATCAACGAAGAGATCTCCAATGTAGCCTGTCAGGCGTACTCGTTGACGGCGTATACGAATCCGTTGCATTCGGACGTGTTCCCCGGCATCAACAAGATGGAAGCGGAGATCGTTCGGATGGCAATCAACCTGTTCCACGGTGATGAGGATTGTTGTGGAACGGTAGGTTTTTATTCTATATCTATACTAATATATAAAAATTAGATGCTGTGTGTCAGTTTGTTACTTAGGTAACAAACCCGCGTGGCGGAGCGGTCACAATACTGGTCTGCCATGCAATGACCCCCGGCCAGACAGACATCTGAATGATGAGTTTAGATTTCTGTTCCGGGTCTGGGTGTTTGTGTATTCGCCTTACTGTGTCCATGGCACCCACGACACAGGAGAAAATCCTACTGTGGGGCTATGAGTGTAAATAAAAACAACTGTGATTAGTCACATAAGAATCACTGCTTGTACATGAAATTTTGCATGGATTTAGCTTATTAACCTGGTCAACTAATAGGCTGATATCGATATTTTGCACGTTTTAAAAATGGCGACTATTTTCATATCCCCTAGCGAAGCACGAGTACCTACTTGAGCTCGAAAAAAATATTTCCTTAACTAAGCACAGTCATCGTTTCACGGTTACGTTCAGTAATTCAGTATTCGCAGGTTAAAAAATTGCGACCATTTTCTTGTATTCGCGGCTAAAAATTTCTTAATTCGCGGATATAGTCTTTAGAAGTAAAAATATTCGGCGCTGTTTGCACACAACCTTGAGTTTCAAATTATTTCACAGACTGCATACTTACATTCCTCTTTATAGAAAGACTTTAAGGAATATCCTGAATCCAATGATTCCCTGTTCCTTCGTGATATAGCAACATATATAACTTATAAGGTAGACGAGAATAAGCTATGTGGGTTAGTTTAATCTTGAACAGTTCTGCCACATGCATGCTAATTTTTCAATATAATGTTGACATCACTAACATATGAGACGTTTATTTTATAGAGAATACAGTATAAAAAATATTGACGATCCGTGTGGCAGAGCGGTCACGATACCGGTCTGACACGGGGACGGTTCTGGGTTCGATCCCCGGCCACACGTATATGAATGATGAAGTAGATTCCTGTTCTGGTCTGGGTGTTTGTATTTGTCTTTCTGTATGTCCATGGCATTCACGACCCAGGTAAAATACTCGTATGAGGGTATAAGAGTAGATATTTATGATACTATCATGATTTATTTGCAAAATAAACATGTTAATGTGCAGAAACTGTTTTTAATAAGAAGGTATATAACCATAAACTCATGAAGCAAGTACTTTACCAAATTTTTAATATGTTTCGTAATAATTGACAAAAAAGTTAATTAGTATGATGATAAACATCGATGAAGTCGTTAGTACGTACACACAGTCTTAATCTTATATAACATCAAATTATCCTTTCAAGGTCGATACAAACGCGTTTATTTTTGCTAAAATGTAGCTTGAAGACTATTTTGCATGAAAATCAAGATATAATGCATTCAAGATATTTGTATTACCTACCTCTGACGATGCCGTAGACAGCCTGTAAAAATCGTACAAACATAAAAAGGACAATTACCATACGTTTGTCCAATTTTTGCCCGAATGCGTCAGAAGGAGGGTAATGTTTCTCGAGCGTATGTATGTTTGTTTGTATGTCCATTTCTTTGCCGCTTGCAACAGCCTTAACGGCTTGACGGATTGCGACGTGTGACATATCATTAAGTCATCTCATTTTGCAGAGCGATATAGGCTAACAAATTGTAACACATGGCGTCGGAAAATAGGGGAAACAGGGGAAACGTTCACGTGTATTTTTTGTATCATGACAATATGGGTATCAAATTAAAGCTAGTAAATATACCATTCCAAAAATACATATTGTAATAATACTCTTACTTGGCTATTTTGACAAAAAATAATATAAAGCGTTAAATTAAATATATCATTATGAACATAAAAATAATTTTAGCATCGGGGTATTTTGTCCTAATATTTTTAACAAAGTTACCAGTTTACATGATGTCTAAGTCATTCGTCACACAGATGTGTTGCTTCTTGAGAAATAGTCGGAACGCCTTGTGATCTAGTAGGTTGGGCACTGTTATCACTCCCGATTATAATTTCACAATAGTATGTCCCCCTTTCAACATAGCAGTTTTGGAGCAGCGTGGACCAGTATGTATTCTTCTTTCAGTCAGTAATGGAGAATTACTTGTACCTGTCTAATTTCTTCGTAGTAGTTTTACCCGTTTTAGATAAGCATTTTTACAGCAGCTGTAAAATTTTAGCAGTAAGTCTAAAAAAACAACAATTCTTTGCTGTGATCAATTGAGTATTTTTTTTTACAACAGAAGTATCCATTTTAAGCAGTGAAACAAGTTAACGATATTTACAATAACTGTATCCTTATAGCGATAAAATTAAACAATGCTTTTTTTGTAAACAGTTGTATAAATTTTAGTTGTGATATTAAAAAAATAACTATTTTTTGTTACAGATGTCTATTTTTTGTTACTAAAAGGATCGATTTGTTCACATGTTCTCTGAATGAATTCACAAATGCGACATTGTGAATTGAACATGTATAGTGTTATATATGTTACTTAAATTATTATTGTTGTGTGACCTTAAGGGCTTTGGGGAAACCTGTTGTGGTCGTGTGTTTGTAATAAATAAATATTTTATTGCATTTCTTTATATTAATCGCTATTCCTTTTACAGGTGACAACGGGCGGTACAGAGTCAATCATGATGGCTTGTAAGGCCTTCAGGGACCTGGCGTATTCCAAGGGTATAACCAACCCGCAGATGATAATAGCAACTACAGCTCATACAGCCTTCGATAAGGCAGCTCAGTACCTGGGCATAGGCGTGGTCACTGTGCCCGTTTGTCCAGATACTTTGACTGTGGATGTCCGGGCGGTTAAACGGGCGATTGGAAGGCGTACTTGTATGGTGAGTGGGTTTTGTTTTGTGTAAGTTAATGTTAATAGCTCTAGTTAATTTTGATATGTAACGAATACTCAATATATGCGGTTTTTGATTTTCTTTTTTGCCGATATTCCCATCCAGTTGCGTGGAATCCAGTGGTTAGTTTATAGTGCAAAATTGGCTGCGTAAAGATACTGTTAGTGTTGTGTTTGATATGGAACCTAAAAAATAAAAACGAACTAGATGTAAATTAGATAGGTTAATCTATCATCAGTGCTTTTCAACGGTTGTTCCTCCTCACCGCAGTTTCGCCGAGACCACGTTCCATGTAACTGGGTCGAAATATCGGTCAAATTAATAATTTCCGAGATATATCGACAATAAATAAAATAGTCTTCCTGTTTGGATATTTTTTTCTTTTCATTTATTAAGTATATGAAAGTTTGTAGCACAATTGTATTAACACGTTCAATGCCACTTTGATTTTCATGAATGCTTCTTGGATGCCGATATATGGACTAAGTATTTGAGCGCGCTTGGCGTGTTGTTGACACCGCGATAAAATTTACAAGAACACTCAGGACGTGTAGGTGATACTGAATCCGTTAATTTTAACAAATCATTTATTATTATAATTTCGTAAATATTTAATTAAGAGAAGTCTTAATGTAATATTTGACTGCTTTTAATTGCATAAATGGTATCGGTCGGCTCCGACTCTAAGTTCCCGTACGACACGATGGACGACATTAAGTCGCTGTCTGACATCGCATCATTAAGACTTCTTTAGTTTTGACTGTTTTCAATTACATAAACGGTATCATACTTTAATCAATAACGTATCACCCACAGATAGTCGGCTCCGCCCCGAACTACTCGTACGGCACGATGGACGACATTAAGCCACTGTCTGACATCGCAATGATTAAGACTTCTTTAGTTTTGACTGTTTTCAATTGTCTGAAAACGGTATTATTTAGTTTAAACAATATGATATCCACTACAGATAGTCGGCTCCGCCCCCAACTACCCTTACGGCACGATGGACGACATTAAGACACTGTCGGACATCGCAACGCAGTGCGGAGTGCCTTTACATGTAGACGCGTGTCTCGGTGGTTTCGTGACGGTGTTCATGCCGGCCGCGGGACACCCCGTCCCGCAGTTCGACTTCCGACTGCCCGGTGTTGCCAGTATATCCGCTGATACTCATAAGGTTGGTTTAATAATACTCTTTATTGCACACAAGAAGTATATAACAAGAAACATATAAACATAATATTTTAAAAAAGGACCATAAAGTTGGCCTTATAGGTTGGCGCTATACAGAGTTTTTTGGACAACCTTATGGAATCGGAGTAACGATAAAATTAGTTTTAGGAGTAAGTTAATAAAATGAACAAGTAAGGAGTAAATTAACGATAGCAATTGAATTTAGGAATTTAGGCCTAAATGATTTATGATTAAAGATCAACGAAAATTGTGGAATAATATATAAGCTTTTGAGTGAATTTTATAAGATTTTTTCATTTGTAATATATATTGCTAATATATGTATAATTTAATGCGGTTGCTTTAGTTTATTTTTTTTCCTTAGCCGGCAAAAATTCTGCCACGATGATTTATTTACTTATTGTGCCAACAAAGCATACATTATTACTAACAATTACATATTCAACAGACAGAAATACAAGGTAAGTGCTACTCCAATTATAGGCACAAATAGCGTGCTTCAGAACCAGAGCCTTGCGTGCCTTACTAAATTAATGAAATAAATTTAAATTAATTAATTAAATTAAAATTATAACGAATATCTAAATTTTAAATTCATAAAGATTAAATTAAATACGATACAATTAATTGTAATTTGTACACAATAAATTGAATTAAGTTATAGAACATCCGAATAAAATAAAATAAACAAATACGTTTATTACATATTCTTTATATTTATATAGAATAATATAATTTTACTACACAATTTTTATAAATAAATTTTAAAATAATAAATGATATTCACTCCCAGGACCAAGTCACGTATATTGGAACTATTCGAGCATTATATATAGCATAGCCAGGAGCTCATAGCACAGGGCATCCTAGTTTGGATTCCTGATTACAATTACATTAGCAAACTTGTAACTTTAGTTAACGTAACGTAGTGTAACTTAAGATTATTGAGAGTAAATAAAGAAATTATTATTATTTTTAAAACATTAAAGAATTCGATCCACTTAAATAAAAGAAGAATATGCAAAGTATATATTATGTGCACTATTCGCAATGGCTGTTTTCCGACATGAATATTAAACATACTTTATATACTTGATAATCAATAAAAATGTTTATTTACTTAATATTAATAATTCCAGTACGGCTTCGCTCCCAAGGGTACATCGGTGATATTATACAGGAAGGCAGAGTTCCGCCACCACCAGTACACGGTGTCCACCGAGTGGCCTGGCGGTGTGTACGGCTCCCCGACCGTTAATGGTAAGTACGTAACAGTAAAAGTATTGTATTATGAAAGTGCAGAAATGATTTAACGACGTGTTCAATTCGACGATCGTTTTATTAATGCCCGGAAAATGCCCGACATTACCATTTATACCCTCGGACAAAAGTTTATATTAAATAGTTTTCATTACAATTTTAAAACAAATCGATCATATAAATTATTTCTATTAATTATCTTTAATATTAATAATATTTATTAATAGGTTATATCAAGATTATATTATTGTGATATTGTGACACAATCGTAGTAATTCAAGTCATTATACTTATTATGTTTTAATAATTTAAGTTTAATTAATATTTGCATAAATTGATTGTTAATTTGGAGCATTAAATTATAATAGAACTAAAATTATTATAGCACATTGGGGTGGTGGTACCTAGCGAGG
>MOOZ01001699.1:17940-37338 GCA_002930495.1 Cecropterus lyciades | reverse complement strand
AGGTAGATAAAACAGTGATGAAACTCAGTAAAAACATAGAAATATCACTCCTTATATTGATTTTTGTAATGTATATTTTCTTAAATTTAATGTGCAACATTGTATATATATTTATAGTAATAGAAGCTTTTCCCGCGGCTGCGCCCGCTTAGTTTGTATTTACCACAATAAAGAGCATTCTATAAGAATATCCACAACATACCTGTAGTAGGCGAAATCATCAATCATAACAAACGTATCAGCAGTCATTCATCCATTCATACTCACTCACTTTAACCTCAAGATTAATCAGTGTTAAATGTGAATTCCAGGGCATCAGAAGACCTTGGAAGGGAGTCCTGTTGACCGGTCCGCCGGGCACGGGCAAGACCCTCCTTGCTAGGGCAGTGGCCACTGAGTGTCGGACCACATTCTTTAATGTCTCCTCAGCAACACTCACGTCGAAATATCGAGGCGATTCTGAGAAGCTTGTCCGTTTACTTTTCGATATGGTAAGTATATAAGTATAGACTACCATGTTTGAAATGTTTAATGAAATGCCTTAAAAGTCCGTATTTTGCTAGAAACTCAAATCTTACATTTTGATAGAACTACCTATAAAGGAAAACACTATGCCTGCGTGTAGACCTCTTAGGTACTCTATTCCACCGGAATCGTACATTTTTCCGAGAAAAATGATGTTGCAAATGTTCATAGGTGACAGTGACTGCTTTCCATAAGGTAGCCTGTCTGTTTTATCCTTATGGTTTGGGATCCGTCGTCCATTTTTACCACTTATTACTTATCAAATTAATTTTGCGAGAGTAGCTTCATTTCAATGAGACGCCCAATTTCTTTCCTGACAACGATTCTCGATTGTGGTAGCTAAGGCTATGTTTTATCAAACAGTCCGCTTTTTGCAATATGTGTCAATAACAAGTTCATGAAAAATGATTACTAACCAGCTGATATTTTTTTCTGTTGCTTACAAACTATTTTTAAAATTTAACAGCCACATGGTCCTATAATAAATAAATAAATCATCTGGTGGATTGTCCTCGTCCTACGACCATAAGTTGTGGTACAAATACCTGATATAAAAATAATTTGTACTACACAAATATTTTTTCGAAAAACTTACATAAATATCTTAATATTTACCAAAAAAGAAACGGTTTGGAATACATTTTTGAGTTTCGTCAAATTAACATATTTAGTCCTTGCTACCCTCTTTCTTACAATCGAAAATCGTTGTCAGGAAAAAAGTTGAGCGTCTCAACGAAATAAAGCTACTCCATCTACTCTACTAAAAAATAAGCTTGATAGTAATAAGTGGTAATAATGGACGGGAGATCCCGGACTATTAGGTTCATCGATAAAAAACATAAGTCGTCAATCCATTAATGTCCCACTTTAGGACGCAGGCAAGTGCAAATGATAGTCTTCACACACCTTAGAGATTTTATAGACCTCTCAACATAAAACTAAATTACAATTATATTAATTATATTTTCAATAATACCAGGCAGCATTTTACGCGCCGAGTACAATTTTTCTTGATGAGGTGGATTCGCTGTGCGCTGTGCGCGGCGCGGACTCCGAACACGAAGCGTCCCGAAGGTTCAAAGCTGAGCTGCTCATACAAATGGACGGGCTTGCTGCTGTTTTGTAAGTACTTGGATTTTTTCTTTAGTTGAAAGCTTAAACATGAAGGATCTTTACATAATATGTCATAGTTAGAATCCCTTAGATTTTTAAATAGTATTTTTAGCTAGGTACTACACCTTGGCTTAGGGATGAACGAGAATAAGTATGTAGTTCAGTATTAATGACCTGGACATCTAACTAAAACTCAAATAAAAAGTCATCTGATCTCAATGAACTTGTCTCTGTTAGCTTTGTGAGCTGGAGGGTAAATTATAGTATCATAATTCTGAAGTCCTCAGGGGTATCATCATCAATCCTCCAAGGGCCTCGAAGCAATCGCTATAAGTGTTTTTCAAGCGTCATTGAGCGTAAAAATACATAAGCAACATTAAAAATAAAGGAGCAAAATTAAAAATAAACAAGTCAAATTAAATTTTAGCTAAATTTGCTAACGCTGCTACTTTGCAGCGAGAAATGAATGATTTTTGGCCCTCGGGTCACCGACTGATGCAACCACATGATGACATGTGTGATGTGTGTGTGTGTGGCCCGGTGGTGATATGTGATATTATTACCATGATTTTATTTCACTTTTCAGTAACCAAGACAAAGTGGTAATGGTTCTGGCAGCAACGAACCACCCTTGGGACATCGACGAAGCATTCAGAAGACGCTTTGAGAAGAGGATATACGTCGGACTGCCCGATGGTAATCCATAAAACGATGATTTTGCAAACCATTAAAGATTTTGTCTCATAAAGAATATCTTATGTTTTATCTCAGGTCATACAGCGTCCTCGTGCCAAATAACATCCAAGACCTATTAGTAGTTGTTTCGTTACCGAGTAACAAACATTCTCCCTTCCTCATAAAATTTGGACTTTATCATATTAGTTTTATTACAAGTACATTTGATATCATTTGCTTTTATTAGAGAAAACAAATGTTTTTTTGGTCGGTTTAAGCCGATTTTAGTGAAAAAGCCATCTTCTTTAAAATAATCGAACTCTACTTTTAAATAATCTAACAAAACTCCATACAACATAACATATAACAAAACATTGCATTTATAAAAGACGAAACTACCTTCAAAAATAAAGTTTATGAATTTTAATGTGATATAGAGGTAATGTCACCTTAAAATACGGATAAATATATTTTCAATCCTCTAAGAATAAATTGTTAAAAAAATACACTGAAATTTCTAATATTACTTATTTTCAGTCTTTCATACTATCCATTTTGCAAATATGTTTATGGGATGTACAGACACGCGGAACTTTCATTTGTATTATATGCATGGATTACAGAAGCGACACGCGTTAGGCTTCTGAAACTTTGTCTTCGGGAGGTGGTGCTGTCGGAGAACGTGGATCTGGCGGACTTGGCGACAAAGTTGGAAGGGTACAGCGGTTCCGATATTTGTAACCTTTGCAGGTATGTGATGAACAATTTAATCGATATTTCTTATATTTTTTTGCAAGTGTATAAGATGGTGGATTCATATATTAGACATCATATTAGACAAGTGTTTTCACTTTTGTAGTTGTTTGAATTTTCAGTCCTGCGTGCTTGTATGCTATGATTTATCTGTTATTTTTTATATTTCTTTTGTTATTATTTATATTAATGTTACAAAATACCACAGAATTATCTTTCACTTGGGTATAATGAAGCGATTATACAAAATTATTTTTTTACATTTTTTTACGTATAATGTGTATATTTGGTTAAATTATTCTATAAGACACTACTGTATGGATGTGTAGAGCCTATGCTGAAACGAAAAGTTTAAAACACAGTAATGGCTTTGTAATTATTGAACATCCTCACATAAGGTTCTAGATTCAATCTCCCGCCAGACAAACACCTGTTCTGTGTCGGCCTGTCTGTATGCTTGGATTTATGAATATACATAAACATATGTAAAATTAAGGTATATAATAATTTTGGCATAAATTGCCAAATTCTTTGCTATTCTGAGTCTAATTTATGAATATAAAAAACTTTGTTTATTAACATAAACTTATGTTACTGACAGAGACGCAGCAATGATGACGATGCGTCGCAAGATCGCCGGCAAGAGCCCAGAGCAGATCCGTCGGCTCAAAAGATCCGAACTGGAAGCGCCAGTCAGCAAAGAGGACCTGGACACGGCTATAGAGAAGACCAGAAGAACGGTGACCCAAGCTGATGTAGCCCGCTATACTGCGTGGATGCAGAAACACGGCTGCTCCTAGCGCCGGGCGAAAGCGCTCAGAGCGCTCCTAAGGAGATTAAAAAACTCATAGGATCATACAAGAATAATAGTGGTGTGCGGAACACTGTTTATCATAATAATAAAAATAGTGTGTGGTACTGAATTAACTGTCAATAAATAGAAATTAAACATATTTTACGTTGTTTGTTTCAAAGTAGAGGTATCAAACGAAATTTATATGTTTGTTTAGAAGTAGGTATGTACCAAAAATTTTATAACTAGAGTGTGGCGTCGAGATCATTGTCGATAAATAGTATTAGATACCATAGTAAGACTACTTCATGGCAGATTCAAAATTAAAAATTCTGTTAATAAATCGTCTTCAAACAAGAAAATATCTAAAGTAATTACAGGAACTTTTATTTTTTCATATATTTTCAAGGATCTAAAATGTGTATAACATAAACTGAATTATTTATTAATACTAACACTGTTAATAACACTTTGTGTTATAAATTATTTAATAAGACTTGCGACTGCAACTTTTGCAATATTAGTAAGCGTTCCCGTTATAACTGCCGTTATAACTAACCGTTATCCCATTATTTTCTAAATTTAACGTTATTTGGCATAATTAATCAAATTCACATGTCTTGAATTATGTGATTCCTGATTCAATAATAAATCAATTTATTTGTTGTTGATCCTGAGAAATCACAGTAAATAATAGAAAGTAGATATAATTTTAGTTTTTCTCTTATTTATTAAATAGTTCGAGAAGATTGCATTCAAGCGGTTGACCGACTTTTTTGTTTCTATTTTTGTAACCATAATGACACGACAACTTTGAAGTAATAATTTAATACTATGTTATAAATGCGATTGTATCACAATATGTAATTTAATATTAAAATATATTTTAATATTAAAGTCATATATTTTTAATTTTAGAAATGTTGCTACTCTACTATTTATTTTTCTTTCGCGATTTAGATTACTACTGCACTTTCGATGTATATTAATATTACATATACATTGCTTTTTATCTATTGCTCAAGCTTTACTAGCTTCGTTTTTAAATTTTATTGTATTTATTAAATTAATTAAAATACTTGTATTCATGTTTTTTTTTTGTTCATGTTAGGCTGTATATTTATGAGAATCTAGCTGCACATATTAATACAATTTATTTAAATGCATTAGGTGATATTAATAATAGGGTTGATAATATCATATGTACAGAAAGCGTTATAGACCATGATTATTCTATTTTATATGCTTCGTCTATTATCTTTGATCTAATAATAAAAATTAAAACTTAGTTCACAGTAGAATTTGTGCAAATCTAATTTTTCGAGTTCTCACCTTATATTTACAATTTGCTCTATTATCTAGAAAATTTATTTTCATATAGGCATACTTATAATAAGGTAGGTATAGGTTCTTCGAAATAAGACACTATTTTATTAAATTTTCGTTTATTAAGGAATGGTGTAAAATAATTAAACAAACAATTATGTTATCTGATCTAGAATACTTTTGTATTGTAAAATTGTGATGTGTACGTGATTTTAATAAAGACTATTTGCTATTACATTTTGTGTTTTTCTATTACTATATGAAAAATAATTATATTATCAATAAAATATGAAGGGTTTTTTGACAGGGACGTTAAAATAAACGGCGATTTCGATTATAGCATTTGTTTTATTTTTTTTTAATCATGTGTCTTTTGGTTTATTATAAGATCATAACCCTTTTGTTAATAACCGTATTATTAAAAACAGGGTTGCAGCGTGGCGTGTACGTTGTATATATATGACAAAATGACTCATGAGAGAATTTTTGTAATAAAATGAAGTTTTTTCTAAAATAGTTTTTCAAATAGCAATGTTCCACTTAACAATTACGATGTCTATAGTTACTGAAGACTGAAACCAAAAAAAAGGAAAACTAGATACGAAGTGTGAATGTACTTGAAATTGCTTACTTAATAATAAACTCTTTAAGATAAGTGGATGAATTCGTACCAGAAATATATTAGGAAATACACCAATCTCAATTTAATCACGTTTTATTTATGCAGAGAAATAATGTTTATTTATAATGTTGCACACAGGGTTTCTGGGATGGGAGTAAACAGCTGCGACACAGTGTTCTACTCTTACGGATGTTTACGAATACAATACTTAATGATCAGTTTTAGTTCAATGAAAATATTTCAACTGGAAACTAGTAACATTGTTGAAAATATAGAAACAAAAAACCCGACTGCTTAAAACGATTTTTCGTTCAAAATGATACATTTAAGGCTTCAAAATAGTGAAATAAAAGTTTTATAATATACGTATTTTTAAAATGGTCTACTTACTAGCTTTCATTTGACACCCATATTGTCTTGATAATAAAAAAAGTCGCCAGTACTCCCCCCCCCCGTT
This sequence comes from Cecropterus lyciades, assembly GCA_002930495.1. Taxonomy (NCBI): domain Eukaryota; kingdom Metazoa; phylum Arthropoda; class Insecta; order Lepidoptera; family Hesperiidae; genus Cecropterus; species Cecropterus lyciades. The sequence continues at coordinate 31,074 of MOOZ01001699.1, read as the reverse complement.
TTCCCCTATTTGGAGATGCCATTTTTTAAAATTATATAGCCTATGTCACTTCGCAAAGTAAGACGATTCTAATGATATGTCATACGTCACAATCCGTCAAGCCGTTTGGGCTGTACCCCGTGCCAAATAAATGGACATACATACAAACAAACATACATACATACACTCGAAAAACATTACCCTAATTTTGACGCAGTCGGGTAAAATGACATTGTACACAATATAATGCATTATTTATTTCATCGAATTAAATTATAATTTATCGCGTAGTTTACATCTATGGTACAGATTGACATGACAATTATTGTTTATAAGGCCACTCTTTGGTCCATAATTTTTACGTCATATTGAATAGAAGCTAGAATACGTCAAATTTATAATTTTATTAACTAACAGGACAATTATATAATATATTTGTAGAATTTATTTTACAATATACAAGCTGAAAGATATTTATATTCCATAAAATTTTCAGAGATCATTTGTGATATTATAAACACTAATAAATTTTAAATTAGCTACAATTTTGATAATGTATGTTATGATGTATCCAAACTTATTACATGTAAGTACAACTTACAATTATATAAGTAGGTACGTATGGATTTTTAAGTCATAGATAGATTACGTATCTCCATCATATATGGGCGAAAAGGTAAACGGTAATCGTTTAGAGGAAATGTAATATACTCGTGCTAACGAGTAGCGAATGCTAGCGGTGCAGAACGAAGGTCATATAAGTGGGTCTCTTTCAATAAAAGTACCAAAAGTAGGTATTACCACATCATGCATGCATGTCATATGCATACACACGGACATTATTGTTAATATCCCACCTGCATTCAGCATAAGTGTCTGTGTGTTGCACCCATACAATCCTACTTTTGAAGGGTATGAGTGTTTTTTCCAACGTTAACGTCTCCGGTTTTCGAGCTGGAGAGCCCCTCGCTCTAGTTCGCTAGAGTGAAGGGCTCAAGATAATAACACTGGATTAATTATAAATATTATTAATTCTAATAGCAATCGTATACGCATTTCACTTAATGAAAAATGGACACAGTTAAAATATCTATACTAATGCCAAATACCAGGTACCATAGTCGCTAATTGCTAGCCCTCAGGGATAAGTTGCATTCCGTCGTAAGAGTCTATATAAATGATATCCCTCTTGTAGTATTTTTGTATTGATGTCCCTCTTGGTAGTCCTTTTGTATACATAACAGCGTTACATAGTTCATCGTCAACCTATTTTTGTCCTACTGCTGGTCTCAAATCTAGAGAGTTCTAGGGCATAGGGCGCACTCGGCTAACGGAGGTACCGTTGGCCGAGGGCAAATTGGTAAATTCGAAGTTATAGGGCAAAATAGGACTCAGACCTTTCCTCAATTATTCGAAGCAACGGCATTATTGCTTCGAATAATTGAGGAAAGGTTACAGGTACATTGACGGATGCCCCATTTGGAGACTGTCCACATGGCTCAACTCCAAATTGATGCGTACAGGTAACAACAAAAGTTGCTTAAATTTATTTTTCCAAATTGATTATAAGTTTTAGGTCTTGGCAAGGTTATTCAATTCATTTGAAATTATGTGAAACTTTGTTATATTTCATAACGTTAAGATAGATTGACTTGTGTAAGTTTAAGTAGTACTTTTGTTTGAAATAATTATAATAAATTTCGTAGAGATTCTGTTCAGAAGTATAATAAAAGGTGTACAATTTTTCAATCTATCAATAACTATAAAGTCATAGCAGGCAACATTTTTGTATAAATTTATGTTTTATTAAATGATTATCACACAAAAACACTGTCACTCGAACATTTGTTTTAAGGAATTAAAATCCAAAATATTTGCCACCTAAGAAAGAAAAATCTTTAAACGGTTGGACCTTTTTGTTTCATTTCAACATAGGTACTTCTGAGTCGATTTATTCTGGACCTCCCTTAGCATAGAGTTAGAAAAAATGTCTTACTAGCCGACCTTTTTTTCGTCGACCGCCGGAATCGGGCTCCCTTAACGAACCTACAGTCGCATAGGGCACGTCACTATAAGTAATCTTTATCTAAGAGATACCTATGCGGCCCAATGCCGCATAACTTTTTAAAATCGAAAATTCGCCCAGAAAGTATAATATTAGTTGGACGGAGCAGTTGGACCACTGCCCCGACCTTATTATTGTAATATGAAAGACGTGTGATTAAAGTCATTCACAGTAAATTTCCAAATGACTTTTCGCTGCGACAGTGCACTAATTACGCAACTGTGATCTTGATCTTAATATCTCGTCGTCCAATCCAAACTAAACTCAGAGATATGCATTATTTATTTGCACTAGAAGTATTTCGGCATTAGTAAGAAAATGACCCAGATTTTTTATATCTAGCTATATCCTGTTGAAAATGTTGAAAAATATTAAATATGGAATTTTATTTGAAGATTTAAAAATACAATGATGTCCGCATCTTGGGATATGATTAATCATATACAGATTTAAATCTGTACTTCCCTAAAATCCATTAATTATTTATGAAAGTTATAACAATTTAAATTTATGTATTTTTTTTAACGCGGTTGAGACCGTGAGACTATTATTTATATACTTTTATTTATACTACATGATTTTACATCTGTAAACAACCTTCAAAGAGAGTCAGTAAAACTGTCTATATATATATTTTTAATAATAAAACGTGGTGGTTGATTACGTCCATTTGTAACGGAACAGTGGTGAGATGCTTTAATGTGGTGAGGTGTGGTGAGGCAAGGGACAGAGGGTGAGGTGAGGCGAGGGGAAACGGGTGAAGTGAGGCGAGGGGAAGTGGGTGAGGTGAGCAAAGGTGCGATCATTGATATTCGGCGGAATCGTCATTATTGATAAAGAATTGGATATTGGCTTAAGGGTATTGCTAGTGTTTTATTTTATAGCGTTGTAATTTTTGTAATTAATTAATGTCCGGCTACTAGGTACATATTTCTTAACATAACTAGTGTAGTTCTAAAGTATCTACCACGTTGCTCCGATGATATGGTATGGTACATATTAGAATTAAGAGATTAATGAGATTTTAAGGCACAAGTATGGTGTATAATAATGTATGTAGATAAAATCTCAAATAAATAAAACAATACATAGGGGATATGGTCATTGATAATTGTGCATCGACATAAGGATGCCGTTGTAGCACCCTCAAATATTGTAGTTAGTAAAACTTGATTAAAAGAAAGATATGTTCTTTAGTAGACTATGTATCATTTCTATAAATCTAAGGCAAAACAAACCACATGCGGCAATAATTTGGTATAATCCAAGTCTTTGGTTTCAAACGATTATACAGGATAACACTATCTTAGAGCTACTTAATTTAACTTATAACAATATGTACTTAGTTAAATAATATATTAAAGATATATTGATAAAATACTTCTCTTAACAATTCACATTCCCATGGATGGGAGTGAATCCCATACAATGATGATGTTAATGTTAAAAATATGAATTGTCTTAATCCGTGAAAGGATTTTCCAAGGTTTTTCGTATGAAAGTGGCAAATGGCAACTGCTTTGACATTTTTATTAATTGGCTAGTATTTTCATGTTGATATCATACTTGTTTATTGCATGGCATTCATTGACCTAGACAAGCGTTTCTCAACGGTGAGTCGCAACCCGGTACCGGGCCATTGAAATGAAGTACCTGGTCATAGCACATTGTATTTTGTATTGTACAGTTTACTATGAAAACATATGTTCAAACAAATATTGTGTTAAAGCCCTAGAAGTCTTTATTTTATATTTTAGCTAAAGTTCCCAGTACAGTTTTTATTTTAATATTTTGTGGTCATTGGAGTCTGTTTTTACCATCCTAAAATTTGTGGTTCACCATTTTGCTGGATCAAGGGGGGAGACCAGATGACCGGGTCATGGCATAATAAGGTTAGGTTTGGGAAACGCTGACCTAGACAATACTCAATAATTATTAATGAATTAAAATTATAAATGAGTTACTTATGAAAGTCAGATCTCACATTAAATCCAGGAAAAATAAATGTCCGAATACAATATTTTAATCGTTACAATCCTATTGTTACAAACTTAGTTTGGAATATCGTAATTTGTTAAAATGATATTTAATAATTCAAGTTGCTATCAATTATCGTACGCCATATTAATTTTACTCATGCTCGATCAAATGGCCTTTGTTTTTTGTGCTTACTATTTTTTGCCTAATACCAACCACATACAGCTGTGACCATGCAATAAACATTCACGAAATATAATCACTATATTTGAAATAAATTTAGTTTTTATGCGCTTATTTCAAATTACTATTAAATTAATATGTATTATTATCTAAAAATGATATTTCTCAAAATTATCAAGATTATTTTCTGCTAATTACAATCTAAAACTCTAAAAATTCTAATCGAAAGTTCCAAGGCAGTGTTCAGACAGAATGTCTTGATATAGGAATTTGATAGTTTCCACTAAGAAGTAGCTATATAACAAGATATGTTTTGCTCTGAACGTCATTCTGGTGGCGCGCCGTTGGTTTGGGCTGGAGGTTCATCTTCGTCGTGTTCGAGGATGTCTGCAAAGGAGAAGGGGACGAAGGCATACCCTTGACCGACGTAGAATTTGCTCATGAACTCCACCCTGAAATTGAAAAGAAATATGATCATGAACAGTGATAACCTAATGGTTGAAACTCGCCTACTTAATCGGGAGGTCTGAGGTTCGAATCCCAGGCACATTTTTTTTCTAAAATAATGTGTTTATTAGAAATTGATTTTATTGCTGTGTCGTACAGGAAGGAAGGAAGGAATGAGGAAACCTACACGTCTGAAAGTTCTTTAAAAAAAGGTCCTCAAGGGTGTGTGAACACTTAGTCAGCGCAGTGGACTATGGCCTAAAATTCTCCCACTCTGCGAGGAGATCCGTGTCCAGCAGTGTGTTGATTTGAACTGGTGGCGTGGCAAGGGAAATATACTCATCCGATTTGTTTCACTAAGTCCTCAAGAGTAGCAAAGCATTAGTGTAACGCATATTAGCAATATTATTTTACGTTTAATTTTCAGAGAAATAATAACTTAATTGGATCATCGAATCTATAAATGGTTCGTTAAATTTAATTCTAAAATGGTATATCAGTGGCCACTTAATATCATTTGAAATAACATTTTTGTACTTAAAAGTTCATTAATGTTTGAGTTACTTACCAATGCAACCTAAGTGTGTGCAAAAAGGCCGACAACCCTTCCATCAGGACAAGGATAGCGATGGTGAAAAATGCCCAGACCGCGAAGATCACATAGAGAATTATTGGTCCCGCGGGAGGACCCCATAACATTCCCATACGGAGCACTCTTTGCCACAGAACTGCTGATAGCTCTGTAAAATGGAAATATTTTTAACATTTTAACAATATATCACTAAAAATGTAATAATACCGGTATATAACTTGTTTAAATAGAAAAAGAAATGAAACGTGGCGGCATATCTATTTACCGACACATCTGTATAATGTTACGTGTAATTAGTGAGACGATAATGAAAATAGTCGCAATTTCATACAAGTTATAGGTTGTACAAGATTGAAAAGCAAAGTAAATATATATCAGGTTTTTTATGTAGAGACAGTACTGACAGTGCGATATCAGTAATGTTAGGCATAACGTAAAAGTAACGAAAGTGCAATAGATAGTGTGCACGTTAAACCGCGAGATATGACTGTGTTTTAATAATACTCACGAGCGTGAGCCAGCGAAAGCGCCCACAATCTCAGATACGACGCCGTATGGGACACAGTTCCCAGCACATACTCAATCGTATGTATGGCTTGCGTGATCAAAATCTCTCCCATGCCGTCTTCTGGTTCCTTCACCACGTCTCCGCTTTCAACACCTTGTTGGTATTGCTGAAATAAAACGGATTATTAATAATAATGGACTATTTTTCCTTATGTAATTTAAGAGTAAGCATACAAAAAATTATGTAATAATAGTAAGCATACAAAAATATTAGTACAATGCCTTAATGCTTAATGGTAAGTTATTTCCAATTACTTCTAATCTGATAATGTGAAATTATTAGGTTAGTAGTAATTGGTATATACTTTGCCGTAATAAACGATAAACCAATGCACACTGTTATTATTATAGTAATTTTGTAGAATATAACGGACAATAATGAAATATTTATAATATACAGAAAGGATGTAAGAGCGCTGTTAAAGGCTTTCGACGAATCAAAAAAAAATTATATCCTTGAAATTGATTTCAAATCCAGCTTTCTAATCTTCTATAATACTTCACTGAAAGCTTAGTATCGTCTTATTATATGGTGTAATTATTGTCGTTCTATCGTATAATCATTGTACCATGGAACGACAGTACGATGGCGTTGGATACCTTTTGAAGGTATCCCCCTCGGAAAAAAAATAGAGTACCTAGTATATTAAGTACTTTGGTACTTTACCTGGAAAACCGCATGGTTTTTACATTTTAAATAGCAATATTTTAAGATGAGCTTTGGTTCTGTTTCCTGTCCATCTAGAACTTAATAGTGAAGTAGGAATACACGTAGAAGAAGTAAGCAACTGAATATAGAACAGGGGTTCTATTCAGACATGACTCCTGTTCTGTTCTGTTGACTTCAGAGTTAATTACATATGCGCCGCCACTCCTACGACTCCTGATGACTAAGATGGTTGGCTCATATTAAAATGAGCCGATATGATGATGATATGATGTATTTACCTTCCGCTTTTTAGCCGCCATAGTTTGGTACACAGGTTTTCCAAACAGCATGATTGGTATACACAAAAAGGCAACCGCAAGAAAGATCTTTTGTATCGTGTCCTGTCCGGGGAACATGAACGCGAGACAGGGTTCCCTGGCCTCAGTCTTCTTCATCAGCATCATATTGATGAAGAGGATCAGGACTGACGGCGCGCAGGATGTGCCGTAGGCTGGATCTGAGGAAGAAATATAAAATAAACAAACATTGATCTATACTATGTGAAGATATGTACAAAATGTAAAAATTTAATTTGTGCAGATAGAAATTGTAAACGATGATTCCACCAGTACTACAGTTTCGGTAGAAGGCTCGAGAGAGGGAACACATCTGTTTTTGAAGGTTGAAGTGGCAAAGGGGCACGCAGTCCACCTTATGGTAAGTGGTAATTATCGCCCATGGACGATGATATGATATCGATGACAGAATCGTTGCTATTCCCGAAGACTAAGACAGTCGCCTCACATTAATGTAAGTTAGCAAACACACCCTACCATCGAAACGCAAACTGCCTCACTCTAGAACTAGGTCTAGTGGTGGTACCTGTCCGGTCGAGCCGTACTCGTTCTACCTTGCAAACATCTACTTCACGTTTCATTATAAACATTTACCTGTGGAGTTGGCAGAGTACATTATCCATTTCAAGAACATCAGTATACACAGATACCAGAACAACAGCATCAAAAAGAGTATCTGCGGTATGTACTGCAGGTATATCATCTCAGTCTTCTTGAAGAAGCTGAAAATTACTATCGATTAGCATACGGAAAATTTGAAAATTGGTTACAAAAGCACTACGTCGTCTAATTTCTAGGAATACAGTAATTACTTGAAGTTTACCACACTCATTGTTACCCCGAACGCCATGTGTATCACGCCGAATATTATCGACAGTTTCATTTTGAAGGAGTTTAGGAAAATAATGTTATTTGACGCGAACTGAAATAAAGAAAATTTTCTATTATTCATTAATTATTGACACATTGAGCTGCATAAAACTACATTACTACTACATAGTAATAAGTAGGTGTAGGTATACTACTACTTGAGTAAAACATGTACAATTTCATTCCTTTTAACTCGAGCAATTGTCTCGTAATATATTTTAAAGTGGCATTTTCCTGACTTTGCTCGCTTGGATCGTATTTACTACGATATAGAGTATCCAATGTGTTTACACAGGTGATAACCTACATCAAAATTATTGTTGGTAGCTTTTGCGTGAAAAAATAATATTTTCGCAAATATTTCGTCTATATAATGACTGCTAATTTGAAGTGATATATTATATTTGTTATATAAAATATGACAATACTGAATCTTCTATCTCTATTACATGTGTAAACTATGTATTTGTGGTGAATTGTGAATGTAGTATTAAGTAAATTATTAAATAAATAAATTTTATTAGTAATAATTATATTAATTTTGAATCTTATTTTACGTGATAATGACGGTTTTTACACTCGTAGCCCCACACTAGGATTTTTCCTAACTCGTGGGTTTGCGTGTTTAAGTATTATTTTTGTGTCCACACAATAATACATAAACACTCAGACCCAGAAGAGAAATCTAAATTTATTAGTCAGATAGCATTTGTATTTTTAACTCATAACTAAGATAATCTTATCTTCATGTAACATACCTGCCAAACTGGGTCTAATCCCAATGGATAAGGTCCCGGTGTATACGCCTCTGCAGGATCCAAGTCAAAGTTCTTTTGTGTTCCATTTAACGTAGCCATATCGTATACATTCCTCCAGCTGCTCCCAAATATATTAAGGGATTTAGAAAATATATCATTATATATCAATCCAGTGTACATAGAGAATAGTCCCATGAGTAATATGATATATCGTCCTCCGAAGAAAATGTTCCATATCTCGTTGTCTGTTTTGTTCTTGGATAACTTCTTTTCGAAGATGACGGTGATGGCAGCGAACATGGTCATGATGATGCCATGGCCAAGGTCGCCGAACATTACGGCGAAGAGAAATGGGAATGTTACTATTGTGTACAACGCTAGAAAATAACAAAGGATTGTCATTTGTGGTTTTTAAAGAACATAAGGAAAGATAACAATTGGTTTCAGTTATTTTTGGGCTTTAATAAATTAAATAAAAGTAGTTCTTTGATGCTATATTGTGGATGGTATTATTATTATTATAACAAATAACGCTTTAACGATTTCTATACTCATAGCTCCACACTAGGATTTTTCCTATCTTGGGTGCCATGGACACGCTCAAGACGAACTCAAAAATCCATGTTCAGAACAGAAAATTTGATTATCTCGGTACTTTATTTTTCTTTCTTTATTTTATTGTTATGTATAATGTGTGATACCTCCTTACGACAGGAATTATTAAGTGTGTGTGACAACACACACTTAATAATTCTGATAAAGTTTAATATGCCATGCTGTTAGCAGCCAAAATTGATCTGCGTTGCTACCCCTGAGGACTAAGATGAAATGCCTTGGAACAGTATGTCTCCCTTACCACACCCTTCAGACCAGAACACAGCAGCGCAAAGCAGTGCTGTTATTTGGCAAAAATAGGTGTGGCGGTGGTGCTTCCGGAGTCGAACCACAAAGAGTTCTACCACCTTCAAAAAACCATCTAAGCTTAGGCTTAATAAAATTAGAACAATTTCGGTTTTTTGTGTTCTACATATTGTTTTAAATCTTATTACTAACCTGGATTCACTTCTCTGTAGCTGGCGATTCCATAGGAATCAATGAGATTTTGGAAGCCTCTAGTGAATTTGTTGGTGCGGTTGAAAGTCGGTGGAATTTCGTGGGTTGGTACGTGGTGTAAAATCGATGGTATGGGGCTGCCGCTTGCTTTCTGTGGAAATAAAATTTGCTATTAAGAATTTGTTTAATGACATAAGCATAAGAAAGGTCTGAAGGTGATAGAACTCGTTGTGGTTCGACTCCAGAAGCACCACCGCCAGACCTATTTTTGCCTAATAACAGCAGTGTTATGCGCTGCTGTTTTCTGGTCTGAAGGATTTGGTAAGGGAGACATACTTTTCCGAGGCATTCCATCTTGGTCCTCAGGGGTAGCAACGCATCTGTGGCTAACCTTAGGTGAGAATTTGATCTTATCTAGGGTTGATTACAGATGTCCATGGGTGGCAATAGCCACTTACCATCAGGTTGGCTGTTTGCTACTTCCATTCTATAAAAAATAAATAATAAGAATAGTTTCTTGACAAAATTAGCTATTGCTAACCAGTTTATATAAATGATATTTGATGCTTCTAAATGCAGTATTTTTCTAAAGTGTTACTATCATTCAGGAATTGTAGAACTCCTTGGAAATAATGTGTAGAGGGGTAACTATTTCAGAGCGTTCAGATCGTAATGATTTATTTTACAAGTAGTACCGGTATTTATACATAAATTTGAAAAGACAACGAAACAAATTATACATAAACAATTCCTATTATAGATATATTCGTTTGTTTTATTTTACTTTTGGATTTATATTTGTTCAGTGTGCCGGTCTGCACTATGTAGTATGCTCACTCTATGCCTCCATAAATAAAATAATAAATTGATCTGGGTTGGCAACAGCAGCATTTCTTAACATTAGAATTTAACGGCTATTTTCGGGAGACATAACTGCAAGAACATGTATAAAATTCAATGCATATTTGCAATAATTAAGATTGACTTTAGGAAGGCCTGTCACCTGTTACTGTATTTAAGATTGATTACACCATCTGGGATCAGACATTTGGAACATAAAGTGAACTTAATATTTATTCATTTCTTTAACAATGAATAAATATTTATAAAAAGAAAAATGTGTACTGCTTAAAGTAAAAAAAACTAATAAGAAATACTAGAGCCATGAAATATAATAAAATAGAAATTATTATGCATTACAAAACAAAGCACAGAGTGATTAACATAGATATGGTAGGATTTTCTGTATTTTTTAATACGAGTAATTCGAGTACTACCTCTATTTCTGGCACAAGCAGGTAGTATTTTTTTCCACAGCGTACATTTATATACAAGTAGTTTCTTGTGTATTATTTTTATTAAAGGAACTTACCACCCCATCGTCCAACGCCTTCTGCAAGATGTAAAGGTCCCGTCTCGGCACCCAGCACTCAGCGATGAGACACTTCTTCACGATGTCCATGCTGAACATGTTCAGGGTGTGGTAGATCGCCTTCTCCTTCCTCACTGCCACCATCCAGGTACTGATGTCTCCCGCTATGTTGTTCAGAAACAGACGCCTGTGCTGCTCTGTTTGTTCTAGAACCTGGTAAGGTAGACGTTTCACTTAGATTTATTTTTATAGCCCCGACGGTACGCAGACGGTACATGCGTTTGGGGTGAGAGGATGTATGTTTGTGCAAATCAAAGTTCCCATTTATCTCCAAAACTACTAGTCCGATTTTGATGTGGTTTTCAGTGATGGGTTCTGGTTAATTCGTGCATTTTATATAACATTTAAGTAGCAAACGAGCTTGCAGTTCATCTGATAGCAACGAATCACTGCCACTCAAAGACATCTATTTTATTTTCCATTTCAAGTTCTAGACGTATTAGGGAATGTAACAAATCTATTATCAAAACGAAATAAATTCGTTTCATTTTTAGTAGTCTACGCTCAGCGATTAGTCAAAAGAAAGTATTATTTCACTTTTTATGTATGGATATAGTACCAGAGTATTGTTTTTATAAGTTACAGTAGCAACTGAATCATTTTGCAATATGAATAAGTGAGATACAAGGGTACAACAGACCGACGGTATAGGGCTTTTCAAAACTTATATTATAAACGTATGTATGTTCGAACTGATGAGACGTCCTATAAGTAGTCAATGATATTTGCGACAGTCAATAATATTCATTGGCATCTTTCGTTATTATGTAACAGCCGGTGATAAGTGCATTATGCAAGTCATATCGCTCCTTTTTATGAACAATAACAAAGGTAATTTTAAAACCATGTAAAATTAAATAATTATTTAAACAAGATATAAACATAAAGTTTATATCTCGTTTAAATAGTTAACTTAAAATAATAAAAACTAAAAGGCCATTAACCATAGTTTTATCATTATTATATAATAATAAACTATAAAATCGAAATTGATGAATTTTGAATTTTGCTGTTATTTACACAAAGTACCTATATATACAATATATTGCAATTTACGATTGGATTGTGAAAGATAAAAGAATATACAAAAAAATGTAAAATGCCGACTCTATTACTAAAACTCCGCCGTCCGTCTGTGTCACCAGACTGAATCCCATGAACTGCGATAGCTAGACAGATGATATTATCATAGATGATTTCTGTTGCCGTTTTAAAAACAAATAGCTACTAAAACAGAATAAATTAAGTATTTAAGGGGAGCCCCATTCCCAAACGTGTTTTATTGCTCGCTAATAATAACGGGAACCGGTTGACGCTTGAAATATATACAGATAATTAAGTTTAATATTCAATTTCAACATAAATTATCATATTAAAATAAAATATAGGGCTCCTCCCATACAACAAACTTGATTTTTTTGGGGCTTTCTCTTATAGATAATGGTACGGAACTCTTCGTGCGGAAGTCTAACTCGCACTTGGCCGGTGTTTTAATATTTATTTACTCAATTCACATATGGTTATTAAATTAATGACATTTTTGACCTTAAAATACCTTGTCATAATTTATTTCGTACTACATCAACTTTTATTGCCCTCGTGGGAACACTGCGTATAGAATGTGAAATTTAATTAAGTTAATAATAATTGCAATTATATTAATTACTTGCGTTATTTGAATAAAAATACTAAGGAACATTATTTTTTACCCGACTGCGTTTGAAGGAGGGTAAAGTTTTTCGAGTGTATGTGTTTATGTTTGTTTGTATGTATGTCTATTTTTTTGGCACGCGCTACAGCCCAAATGGCATGACGGATTGTGACGTATGACATATCATTAGGATTGTCTCAATGTCGAGAGTGATATAGGCTATATAATTTACAAAAATGTTGCCTGGAAATATGGGAAAAAGGAGGGGAGGAGGAACGCTTTGTTACTATTATGACAATATGGGGTATCAAGTATGGTATCAAGTGATATGATCAAATGAAAGCTAGTAAATAGATCAATCTAAAAATATATTTATTATAACACACACCTATTTCTAGCGTGAAGCATTTCGTTCGTTTCGGTGGAACGGTGTGGTTGCCGGCTCACTGATATATGAGACTATCATCTTAGTCCTCGGGAGTAGTAACGCATCTGTGATCGACTTCAGATAGAACCCCTGTTCTGTATGAAGTTGCTTACAGATGTCCATGGGGG
>MOOZ01001675.1:8708-26954 GCA_002930495.1 Cecropterus lyciades | reverse complement strand
AAAGTCATCATTCAGACGTCTGTCAGGCCGGGGATTGAACCCGGGATCCACTGCGTTTCAGACCGATATGATGACCGCTCCGCCACGCGGGTCGTCAAATAATCTGCCATGTCTACAAAATAAAGGCCGATGTATAAGAGTAGTTCTTTATTTACACATAAATTTGCTCGGTCTGTAAGTAGTAAATCTCTTACATAAATCTTCATACAGTGTGTTAAGTAAATTGAGGGATGTATAGCTCAAAATAATTGAAAACAAGTGATAAAAGTGTGTGTGTAATTCACACGGCAGAAATGAAATATAAAATTTGCACAGCAGCCCATTTTCGGAAATCTTATTTCGCATATACCAAACATGAGCTTATACAAGCTACGAAGTAAAATCTTAATCGTGATTTAGAAAGAGGTGCAGCGCCATCTAGTTGTATCGCTGACATCTGGAACAAAGGTACTGAACTGATATAAAGATACTGAACTCAATATTTGGGCAAATTGAGTTAAATACTCGAAATTAATCGTAACGAAGACTCGTATTGACCGAATCAAAAAGTGACCTTTTCTTTCTAGAGAAAGGCAGTCATAAATGTATTTTTTAAATATAATGTTATTTTACAAAACTCGCTACAATATTGTTATTTCCACATTTTGAAGTGAAATCGTAAGAATCGATAAAACGAAAATGCTTTACGAAAGCAGCAACTAGATGGCGCTGTACCCCTTTCTGAAACACGCTAACGATTCTTCCGTACCTTGTGTGAGGGCTCAAGTTTTGTATTTGCGAAATAATTATTAAGTTTAACTTCTGTCGTGGTGAATTGCACACATATTTATGTTTTGCTATTTTCACAAAACCGTGTGATATTTTCGATTTAACTTACACTGTATAGAAGTTAGTAATTGCCGCCATGTTCATTACAACCCAAAGTCATTTGTACAATGTAAATTATTTATGCAATTAAATTCTAATATACATAATTGTATCACTGCTTTGCATGAATAATCGCACAAATAAAAATTCATGAATTTTAAGTTTAAAAGTTTCGTCCTTAATTTATTATTTTAGAATTGAAAACTTTGTGCTCTTAGTCAACTGTAGTTAGTTAATGCCTCTGTAGTTATTTTTTATTATTTTAATTTCATTTATTAAAAAGATAACTACTGAAAGCATATACATATCTAGTCCGAGATCCGTTGTCCACTTTTACCTATTATTACTTTTAACTGCTCAAAGCATCATAAACATTTGAAGGTGGTAGAACTCTTTGTGGTTCGACTCCGGAAGCACCACCGTGATACCTATTTCTGCCTCATAACAACAGTGTTATGCGCTGCTGTGTTCTGATCTGAAGGGTGTGATAAGGGACACATACTTATCCGAGGCATTCCATCTCAGTCCTCAGGGGTAGCAACGCATCTGTTGCTAACCTTAGGTGAGATTAACTAGCCTTGCCTAGGGTTGATTACAGATGTCCATGGGCGGCAGTAGCCACTTACCACCAGGTGGGCTGCAAGCTCGTTTGCTACTTCCATACTGTAAAAAAAATGAAAATAAAGTAATTTTAATTTCAAAAAATCTGTTTTCAAATAGTAATAATGTAATGTTACTAATAGGAAGACGAAAATGAGAATTATCGGACTACTGGTATGTACCAGTTTTTTAGGACATTGTTTCATTTGAACGAAAAACGATGTGTTTGTCCTACAATAACTAGTAAAAAATATGATCTTGTAGTATTGACAATATCTGAGCGTAAGACTGGGACTGGAACAACGTACCACGTGATTTGTAGGACAATATGGCTGTTAAATTTTAAAAATATTATTTAAGCAGCGGAAATATTTCTGCCTAATAACAGCAGTGTTATGCGCTACTGTGTTCTGGCCTGAAGGGTGTGGTAAGGGAGGCATACTTTTCCGAAGCACTCCATCTTAGTCCTCAGGGGTAGCAACGCACCTTTGGCTAACCTTAGGTGAAACTTTGATCTTACCTAGGGTTGATTACAGATGTCCATGGGCGGCAGTAGCCACTTACCATCAGATGGACTGCATGCTGGTTAGCTACTTCCATTATAAAAATTATGGAAAACTTTAATATACAGACATACATACAGTGGTTACATATAATCGTAATATACAACAAAAAGAAAATAAAACTAAAAAAAAAGAAACAAAATATTATTTATAATGATACTTACAAATGAAAAGTAATAAAGAAAATTACATAAGAAAATCACCATGTTTCATTCCCTTCTTTATTTCACCTGTTACACCATTTTTTTTCATTAAACAATACTGATTCAGAAATTATGACAATAATCAATAAAAATGATTGCATGGAAATAATTTGCTTCTTAAACGATTATAATTTAAAGCTGTTTATCAATTACTCGATCGACTGTACTAGACACCTTGCAGCACTTCGCCACATATTATTTTATCACATTGAATAAGCAGACGAGCGTGCAGTCCAACTGATGGTAAGTGGTTACTACTGCTCATGGCCATCTGTAAGCACTTCAAATGAACAGGGGGTTCGATCTGAAGTCGATTGCAGATGCGTTGTTACTCCCGAGGACTGAGATGGTCGCCTCAAATATAAGTGAACCGGCAACCATCCATCTGACGCAAGAACTGCTTCACGCTAGAAATAGGAGTAGTGGTGATACCTCCCCGGTCAAACTACGATGGTCACCATTCCGGTCTGACAGGCAGTAGGTCCCGGTTTCGATCCCCGGCCGACAGACATCTGAATGATGAGTATAGATTTCTGGATCTGGGTGTTTGACTAAGAACTAAGATGGAATGAGTCGGAAAAGTTTGTCTCCCTTACCACACCTTTCAGACCAGAACATGACAACGCTACACTGCTGTTATTAGGCAGAAAATGTTGTGGCGGTGGTGCTTCTGGAGTCGAACCACAAAGAGTTCTACCACCTTTAAACTTTGACTTCGGATAGAACCCCTGTTCTATATGAAGTTGCTTACAGTTCATGAGTAGTGATCACTTTTCATATGGACTGCATGCTCGTTAGCTACTTCAATTTTATAAAAAAAAAACAGGCTAGGTATCTCGCTAAGTTGATCGAGCGTTATAATACATATAGCAAGATAATGCCTCCGTAAAAGATTTACACTTAATATTCAAGACTCCCAAATATCTTACAAGTAAATAGCCTATGTCAGTTCTTTTTTTTATGTCCTCTAATGTTCTAGGAAAATCCCTTTGAAACGTGTAACGTTTGAATGCGTGCATAACTCATTAACAAATTCTCCCTGCAGCTGTATATTTTGCCTTCAAGAGATTTTTTCCTGTCATGCGGGTTTGTGACTGCGTAAGATTGTAGTCCGCATGCGTGTCCTGAATCCTATTTTCATAAATACTGTGGGATAAGGAAGGGTGGAGGTGGAGGGGATACCTTGATAGAAATATTGGTGTAAAGGTTTCTTAAACTAGTAAATACTTGCTCCGATCTGCTTTATATATAATCCATATCGAAGCAAAAATGTAAACTTTGTAACTCACATGATGATAAATGTCCATCAGAGCTGAAAAACTTTCGAGATTTTTAAGTGGTCCCTCAAAAAACGTGCTAATTTCAACGCTGTACAATATTTTCAATTCATCATATGTACATGCGTGATGCGCGTGCGGGCAAGAAGTCCCCCCTCTTCTTGCCCTCCGGGTCTCTCATGTGCTACGGTTAAGAAATAAGGTTGGTGGGCAAAGATGTTCGGGTCCCGAGGGTTACACTCTATCCGGGCAATTCTCGAAAATATCGAATACTATTGGATACATAATATTAATACATAATAATCAGGTGTTATTATTAAAAACATAGTAATATAATGTAAAAATATATTAACCAACCCCACTGTTTAGTTTAGGGTTTCGCAGTCTCTGGAATCAGACCATGAGACGCAATTTAGTTTTGCACAAAAAAATACAGTGTTTCCGCTTTTTTTGGGTCGATATATTTCTTGATTAGAAAAACATGGATTTTTCTTGGATAGAAAAACTCGCGACAAAAAATATGTACGATTCGTGTTTGATTTTATTTTATATCAACCTCAATCGCCGGGAATATTTTAGCTTATCGCGTTAATTATGAAGGTTTTTAAAGTTGTCATGAGCCAACGCCTGAGGGAAGTATGAAAAACGGATGGATAGATCACATACTTGTTATAGAAATCAGATGGATGGGGGAATGAACGTTCGAAAATTAAAACGAGTTACAACGCAATATCTTTCCTATCAAACAAGCATGCGAGACTGCAGCTTGTTTAATAACGCGTGAGAGTTTCACCTACACGCGTGAATAAACTCATGAGGAGCAAGTTTCTGTAACTGACATAGGTTGCACCCTTACTATCTAGAATCCTTGAAACTCGAACCCACTTGAGTGTCTAGGCTTAGCTCCGGTTAGCTAGCCACGTGATGCACAGTCAACAACGCACTAACATCTTGCAGCGTCGACAGCGTTAAACCAGAGTCCTTAACGTGAATCTTCACGTGAGTCTTCAGCGCCGACGCTTTTCTGAAGGCCTGGCCACAGTTAGCACAGACGTAAGGCCTCTCTCCTGTATGGCAACGTATATGGGAGACTAGGTCTTGGCGTTGGACGAAGGCCTTTTCACAGTGGGAGCATTGGTAGGGTTTCTCTCCTGTATGGGTCCGTCTGTGATTCTTCAAGGTACCCGATGCAGAGAACCTCATGGTACATAAGTCACATCCATAGGGCCGTTCGCCTGTGTGAATGCGTCTGTGTTTAACAAGAGAACTCGACGTGGTGAAGCCCTTACCGCAGTCATCGCAAACGAAGGGATGGGCGCCGCTGTGTTTACGTGTATGCGCTACTAACTCTCCCTTTGAAACGAAACTGGAAAGACCAAATGGATTTAAAGAGTTTCTGACGCTTCGTCTATGACCAGATTACTGCTACGACAGATGCTAAGGCAGACACTTTTTTTACATGTATTAAATAAAAATTATCACAAGTAGCAAACATGCATGCATGCAGATAAAATCTGTCTGCAGTTAATCACAGATGCGTTGCTGCTCCGGAGGACTAAGTTGGAATGCCCCATATAATAAGTATTACCCTTACGATACCTTTCAAACCAGAACACGAATGTTATTATTGGCTGAAATCAGTGTGGAAATGGTGCCTTTTAGGTCTGTACAAAGTGTAAAAAATTGATTTGATTTAACTATGTACTACACTCAACTATGCCCACTCAAAGCACATATAAATTAGACTAGATTAGACGCTTTCTGATATAATAAGCATCATTTGTGTAATGTTCAACACAAAAGAATATTCATGATACGTACACATCTATAGTAATATTTAAAAATAAGTCTTATTTAATCACACAAGAACCACTGGTCCGATTTATGTGAAATTTTGCATGGATGTTGCTTATTTACCTGGTCAACTTATAGGCTACTGATTTCGATATTTTTCAGTATTTAAAGATGTTGACTAGGAGTGCCCGATACATTTTTATATTTTATAAAACATCGATACATACATATGAGATATTGTTATAATTCATGATATTTCATGAAATATCAATCGCCTCAATCCGACATTATTGAATCATCTAGTAAATAATATACAAGTTATTATTTACTAGATGATTATTTACCCACCTTCTATCACAAGTGTCACATTTGAAGGGCTTCAAGCCTTTATGTCGCCTGACATGTTGCTCCAAGTTATTCTTTTGGGTGAAACCGCGCCCGCATATCGAGCATAGATGAGGTCTCTCTCCCGTATGCGTTCGCATATGCTCGTTCAACGTTGACAGCATTTGGAACGCTTTACTGCAAAGCTCGCATTGATGTTTCTTCTCAACTTGATGCGTGACTTTGTGGATGTTCAGACATTCTTGTGTCGTAAAGTTTACGTTGCAAATCTCACATCTGTATCCCTTGTCACGAGTGTGTACAGCTAGGATGTGGTTATCTAAATGCGCTTGGTGCTGGAACTCTCGTTTGCAAGTGTTACAGATGTATTTCAAGTTGTCCTTCGATTCGTGCATCTTCATATGCGATATATATGAGTTTTTCCGCAAGAATGTTCGCATACAGATTGTGCATTGGTACGTTTCGTTAATCTCTTCCCTGTGGACAGCTCGTTGGTGGCATTTTAAAGCTTTTGCGGTCGAGAAATGCTTGTTACATTTTGGACATGCTTCCTTTTTCGTTGTGTCCTGTTTTAATGATTTCTTTAACTTTGGTAACGGAATACGGGATATGCTCCAGCTGTTACAGTTTTCTATGTGCATTTTGAAGTCTTTATCGTTGTTGAAGCTGTCGCCACATGAGCTGCATTCAAACTTATCATCCTCTTGCTTATACTCCGTTAGTTCCGAATAACTTCCGTCAACGTCTAAGTAGTCAGTGAAATCAGCTCCCAGTTCTACAGCCTCCTCCTTAACTTCGTAGGGTTTTAACGTGGTTTCAGCTATTTCTACAGACAGGACATTGTAATTGTCAAACTCCTTCCTTGAGTCCTTTACACAGTAGTGACCAAACATTACATGAGTTTCTAGTAAAGTACAAGTCATGAACTTCTCGTAGCAAATAGTACATTGGTAGGGTAAGGTTGGTTTGTCCGCAGCCTCGGCCTTAACGCCATTAGTTAAGTCCTTATCAATCATAACTTTTAAAACGTTGTCCGATTTTAAACATTGCTTCTTAAACTCGTCGGTTTTGCACAGAATATCGTAGCAGTTGGTACAAACCTGCTGTGGGTATTTATTGTTCGGGGATACATTGATATTTGCAACGAAAGAGAGCACTTCGTAAAGTGTTCGTGAATCTCCCTCCATTTTGTCTAAAAGTGACTTCATGTTGACGCCCTCGGATAGACACGCGCGGCAAATGTTATCCACTCGCGAATTAACGCTCGCTTCCATTGCGTTGTGTTATTAATGTTACAATTTGTAAGTTTCTAAGAGGACAACAATCAACAAACCCTGCAGTCACTGTCAGAGTCAGGTTGTCATTTTGTGTTTGGGTTGTCTATGTTTTAGGAAATATAGTTGCCAAAACATATGAAACAAATTATAATTTATTCAGTATTAAAGTATTTTAGATCATTTAGTTTGATTGTTCCTATAATAATAAGTCATTTATATTGACTGCTAGAGAATAACCTGAGAGTGTTTCTAATAGCCTCGTCGTTATGTATTTTTACGCTTTTAAGAAAAAGAAAATGTTATTTTAAGTTTTTATCGTGGCCATCAATCAGTACAAAAGTTTCAAAAAGAGAGCTCAATAACATACAATAAATTACTATAATTTGATCGAATTGGACTCAATTGGAAAATTTCAAATTGACGCCGACGGACCAGTTTAAAATTACTCTATACATCATATCCATACGTAGTCTGTGTATATAATTTTTGTCTGTGGTATGACGTGTTCCGTCGTTGTTTATTTATGTCAACTGTCAATTTTAGTTTTTATTCAATAAATTGATCGAAGTTTGAACTTCCTTTCTCAATTTTCATTACAAAAAATGCATAAAAATAATTAACGAGAACATTTTTAGTAAATAAACTATAGATAAAATGTATTCAGAACCATGTTATACAAAGTGTGTCCAATTTAAAAATCGATATAATAAGACGTTAGCGTAATACTCTATCGGAGTTAACTGGGTTAAAGGATTAAAGAATTTATTTTAATTTATGTATTTTGGAAACGTGCAAAGATTTTAAAAAGCGCACTATGTCCTGTCGCGTGAGAATAAAATATGAAAGAGATCCGGACGACATTTTTGAGGAAAGCGATGATGGAAATCGCAATAATATTGTTGATTGCAAAAATAGCGATAACTTAATAAATCTCCGTATAGTGAAACAAGAGTTTGTAGACCCTGAAATAGATAACGATTACTACGACAACGAAAGCGATGTACGTGGAAATTGCAATATCAAATCTGAAGAACCAAATAAAGTCTACAAAGTGAAAGAAGAGAACTCCGAAACTAATTTCGTAGAAATCAAAGTAGAAAATCCCGATGAATGTGATGATCACAATAGTAATGATATTATACCCGTTACTGACTGTAATAGCCTGAAAAATACTTACAAAGTGAAACAAGAGGCTAATGATTCAGAAACACAATTGGAAATTCAAACAGAAATTTCTACGACACAAAAACAATTCGAAATAAAACAAGAATGTACTGACTTGGGTGTAGATTATATAAGTATCAATGAAAACTCAAAATTTGAATTCAAAAACGTAGAAGCCTACTATGATTATTCACTACAGGTTGGTAAGCAACAACACAACATCATAAGAACGTATCAAAATCGCAAAAAAACTAAAAATGTTGCTAACCCACAAAGTAACGTTGCCCAAACACAATGCAATCAAACACATAATGTTGCTGACCAACAAGACAATGAAACATTAAAAAATATTAATAAAATTGTAAAAGACAGTATTAAATACCAGTGTGATGAATGCAATAAAGAATTTACATGTAAATCAACACTGAAGGTACATATAAAAATACACACCGGAGAAAAGCCTTTTAAATGTCCAATATGTGACTTTGGGTTCTCGAGACGAAGTGTTCTGAACTTACATCTAAAGCGGCATGAAGGCCTGAAGCAGTTTCAGTGTAATTCCTGTGATTCTGCGTATGTATATAACTTATATCTTAGCTAAGTTTTAATTGTTATAAATACCGTCAAACCGTTATTGTCCCACTGCTCGGCAGGGGTCTTGTCTCAAATTGAGAGAGTTGCAGGCCAAAGTCCTCCGTGCTGGCCAAGTTTGAATTGGTAGACTTCACATACCTTTGAGAACTTTTTAGAGAACTTTCAGGTGTGTAGGTTTCCTCACGATGTTTTCCTTCAACGTAAAGCAGTGATAATTAACTTCTAATACGCATATAATTTTTGAAAAATCAGTGATGCGTGCCTGGGATTCAAACATTGGACCCTCAGAGCGGCTAAGTTTCAAGCATTCAGCAATTATTGCTCTTTTCGATTTACTGGTGGTAGAACTTTGTGATTCGACTCCAGAAGCACCACTGCCACACCTATTCCTGCCTGAAATAATTAGTCCTCAAGGGTATCAACACAT
This sequence comes from Cecropterus lyciades, assembly GCA_002930495.1. Classification (NCBI taxonomy): domain Eukaryota; kingdom Metazoa; phylum Arthropoda; class Insecta; order Lepidoptera; family Hesperiidae; genus Cecropterus; species Cecropterus lyciades. The sequence continues at coordinate 17,843 of MOOZ01001675.1, read as the reverse complement.
CTGTGGTTAACTTCAGGTAAGACTGATCTTGTCTGAGATTGTTTATAGATGTTCATTGGCGGCAGTGGCCACTTACCATCGGTTGGACGGTAGGCTCATTTGTGTCTTCCATGTTATAAAACAAATCACAATAATAACACCTATGTGGTTCGGGTCTGAAGGCACCACGGCCACACCTATCTCTGTTATAAAACCAGTCTAGGTACTGTGTTCTGGTTTGAAGGGTGTGGTAAGGGAGACATACTTATCTTTCACATTCCTTAATTCTCAGGGGTAGCATGTATGTTAACGACCTCAGGTAAGACTAGTTTTATCAAGATTCTATGGGTAGTTGGAATTTATCATCAGGTGAACTGTGCGTTAATTTGAAACTTCTATAATATACAAAAATATATGGTAAAATAATTGCATTCCTATTTTGATGTGATACATCTATAAGTGCAAGTAAACTTGATTGTTGGCATGGCGAGGCTTGCCTTTATTTAATTTAGCGCCATCTGTTACACATTTTCGGAACTATTAAGTATCGAAAAAAACTAAGCAGGATACATTGTTAGTTGAACTTAGTGTGGGGTACTGTTTGTAGATGGCATTATTTTCATTACGCTATATATTTAGTTCCTGTCACAATCTTGTCGTTTACGCATATTACTTGTATGAACACAATGTTTCACATCTGCCAGGCGTCCCGTGATGGCTATTTTTTTAATTATTTATTTATACTTGTTTCCTATTAATTCCAGATTCGTGACGAAAGGAGAGCTGGAGGAGCATTTCAATTCAAAACACAGCGAAATCAAACCATTCATATGTGTTAAATGTAGTAAATGCTTCGCAACTAACAAGTCCCTGGCCAGACATACAAACATACATAGTGACGATAAACCCTTTGTATGTGAAGTTTGCTCCTCAAGGTACAATGATGCGTATAATCTGAAAAGGCATATGAAAGTGCATGCTAAGGGCTTAAGTGATTCTTGTAGCAACTGTGGACGGGTTTGTGGCAATACTGGTGGTTTGATGAGGCATGTTAAAGTGTGTTTGCGAAAGAGTGGATATTCGTGAGGCTTGAAGGTGGTAGACCACGGATGTTATGGAGCTCCGTGACCGTAACCGAAATAAAAGTTTCGATTAGTTACTGATATGTTTCGTGACATGTTTTTGATGTGAAACATCTATAGGCGCACGTTAATCTGATTGTGCGCATGGCGATCGCCACGCCGTTTTTATTTTAGCGCCATCTGTTATACATTTTGCAGTTCCTGTCGCAATCTTGTCTTTTATGCGTATTACTTGTACGAACACGATGTTACACATCTGCTAAGCGTCCCGTGACGGCTATTTTTTTCTTTTTCAACTATCCTAATGGGAGTTTAGTCCCTCTAAACCTCCCCTTATATGTGGTCATGCTAGGCACCATGACCTAACCTATATTACTGCTAACTATACTATGCTATAGTGAAAGTAACGCCATCTACGAACAGTACCCCGCACTAAGTCGAACTAACCGCAGTTCGCTTAGTTTTGCTCGATACTTAATAGTTCCGACAATGTATAACAGATCGCGTTTAAATAAATACGGTGTGGCGATCGCCACGCCATCAATCAGATTTACGTGCGCCTATAGATTTTTCAAATTAAAAATCGAAACCCCTTTTTATTTATTGTCGACAAGACTTGTACTTACAGAAAAAAATATCATGAATGCCCCTAGCAAGTAATTATATTTAGTAAAAACCGTAGAAATAAATCATGTTCAAGAAAGATGAATTGTTTTATTTTGTTTCCAATATGTACATATTATAATGTTAATAAATAAAATATAAATCAAGGAGGTAACTAGTCGAAAACCATATATATATAATGAAGAAAATATTTATTTTACATGCTTTATTTCTACGGTTTTTATTTTAAGTCAGATATGTGACAGAAACAATATTTAAATGGCGGAATTCGATCTTTATCATCCATGGTCGTGGTCATGGTACAGAAGTACTATCTGAAGTCGATCACAGATGTGTTGCTACTCCCGAGGACTGAGATAGTCGCCTCATATATAAGTGAGCCGGCAACCACACTCTTCCACCCCTCGCAAGAACTGCTTCACGCTAAAAATAGGTGAGACGAATAACTCCAGTCGAATCGTACTCATTCTACCTTTTTAGGGTTCCGTATCCAAAGTGCAAAAACTATAGCTAATACTCCGCTGTCTGTCACCAGGCATGAACCGTAATAGCTAGACAGTTGGAATTTTTACTGGTGATATGTTTTTCTTGCCGCAATAACAACAAATACATAATAAAAAAGAAAAGAATAAATATTTAAGGGGGCTCGCATACAACAAACATGTTTTATTTAGACAATAGTACGGAACTCTTCGTGCGCGAGTCCGACTCGCACTTGGCTGGTTTTAGATATTTATATTATTTCACATTGACACTTATATTTCAGGGGATACAAAATAAAACAATACCAACAAAGATACAGGGAGAAGAACAGAGAAATACTAAGACAGCGTGAAGTTGAAAGAAGAAGACGTAAAAAATACACGTCAAAAGCCTCAAATACTATTAAAACAGAAGTTACCAAAGAAGAATGTGACTCTCAAAGTTCGTGTGCTTCGGAAGAAACAAAACATTCAATCCAAGAATATTCAGATGCTCTGGAGAATACTGCGATTAAAAGGAGAGAATCGCTAAAAAGATATAGGGAGAAGAACAGGGAGAAACTGAGGCAACGAGAAGCACAAAGAAGGTATCACTTGTTTGTTATTAAGCTTCATTTATACAGTAGAACCTCGATTATTCGAAGCGATTGGGACCGAGGGTAGTTCGAATAATCAAAAGTCCGGATAAACGAAACGGTTAGACGAGATTAAAAGCAAGATCTTACTACATAATACGTTTATATTCATATTTATTAAATTTTTTAATCCATATTGACATCGGTTATAATGACATATCGGTTATTGTAGTATGGAAGTAGCAAACTAGCCTGCAAACCGCCTGATGGTAAGTGGCCACTGCCGCCCGTGGACATCTGTAATCAACCCTAGCTAAGATCCAAGTCTCACCTAAGTTTAGCCACAGATGCGTTGCTACCCCTGAGGACTAAGATGGAATGCCTCGGAAAAGTATGTCTCCCTTACCACACCCTTCAGACCAGAACACAGCAGAGTATAACACTGCTGTTACTAGGCAGAAATAACGACCGAATGGCAAAGTCCTGGATGAACTGCTATTTAAACAATGAGTTAAATATATCGCTTAAACGACACAGGATATAGCGACGTATCGTTAAAACGACGAAACTTATCGATACTCATCGGCTATAACGACTAATACGAAACTTAATAACGACCCGCGTGGCGGAGCGGTCACTATACCGGTCTGACACGCAGTGGGTCCCGGGTTCGATCCCCGGCCAGACAGAAATCTGAATGAGTTTAGGTTTCTGTTCTGGGTCTGGGTGTTTGTGTATTCGTCTTTGTGTGTCCATTGCACCCACGATACAAGAGAAAATCCTAGTGTGGGGCTATGAGTGTAGAAAGCGTGTTTTGTTTTTTAATTTATTCTAAGAATGAATTTTTTGACATATTTTAGCTGCGCAATTCTTCCATCCTATCCAAACGTCTTTCGCGCTCTTTGCCGTTTGAGATAACAAGTTTAGAGACTCAATTTATTGCGGTAATTGATAGCGTGAATGTAAATTATTTTTTTAAGTTTTGGATTTGATCATGTTTTCGCATTACCATGATCCAAAAAGAGGAAAATCACACATTAATGAAAATTACAAAATGGCGACATATCATTAGAATCGTATTAGTTGGAGAGTGACATAGTCTATGTAATTTTAAAAAATGGCGCCTGAAAATACAGACCCTAAATAAAAAGGGGGGGGAGGGACGACTTTGTATTATCACGACAATATGGGTATCAAACGAAAGTTAGTAAATAGACCATTCTATAAATACATATATACATTTTAAAATTTTTACTTCACTATTTTGACAACGACTCATATGAAACGTTAAATTAAATGTATCATAATGACCAAAACATTCGTTTTAGGCAGTCGGACTATTTGTTTTATAATTTCTAACAATGTTACTAGTGTCTGTCACGGCATGAGTCTGCCACGTTTTCTGTCTGGGTACCTATAACCAGTGGCGTAACTAGGTAAATAGGGGCCCCGGGCCCAAATAAAATAGGACCCCTAAAATTAAAATAGGGCCCCAATAAAACAATCTGGTTTATTGAAAAATCCCATAGTCCGGTCAATCTAGACATTCAAAATTACAAAATTTCCCATCCAGCTGAAAATGAGTAGAATTGTTCAAAACATACATAAAAAAAAAAATTTAAAACTCCCCATAATTCCGGTATGTGGAAAAGTTATTCAAGGTCACAGGTCAAAAAAATCATTCTTTCACGATTTACACCTAAACGGAAAGTTTTATTATAAATTACCTCTATAAAAAAGGTATAAATACTTTTTTCCCAAAGAGCCGCCGTTACTGAGATGTAACGATTCAAAAAGTTGTAAACGTCATAATATGCCAAGTAGGTACGCCACGTATATGCATCTCTGAAGCTGTAATATAAGTAACAATATTTTTCTTAACTTCTGTCTTAGTTTTTGGCCTAATTTGACCGGACTTCTTATTTAATTTATTGTTTGTAAGTCAGAATCCGGGGTCCCCCTGACCTTGGGGGCCCCGAGGCACTGCCACGTCTAGCCCTCCGGTAGCCACTGCTTATAACAGATATTACAATTGTTACATCATTGTTAGAACAATTCTTTTCTATTCCAGATTAATGGCACCGAGGAACTTCTCGTGTGAACACTGCGGGAAGGTGTGCGCAACAAAAAGATCACTTCTCAAACACACAAACCTGCACACAGACAAGGAAATCTTCGAATGTGACATTTGCCTTTGGAGGTACTGCGATGCGTACGCGTTGAAACGGCATATGAGAGTTCATACGAAGAAAGCGGTTACTCCGTGTGTCAACTGTGGTCGCGTGTGTGCCAATAATGGGGCTCAGATAAGACACGTTAGGGTTTGTACTAGGTATTGCGTCGGTTCGAACTGAGCTAAGCGCTCCCAGGGGGTCCATGATCCAGCTCACCATATTGCAGAAGCACTGGCGGATCCGGCCCACCATATTGCAGAAGCATCGGCGGATCTAGCCCACTATATTGCAGAAGCACTGGCGGATCCGGCCCACCATATTGCAGAAGCACTTGCGGATCCAGCCCACCATATTGCAGAAGCACTTGCGGATCCAGCCCACTTGTTGGTTCCACACTTCCTGGTTGATCAGTGAAACTAAAAATGGAAACAGTAGAAAATCCAGTGATATTTCAATAATGTGCGAATTATCAGAATTATTCGAATTTTTTCGAATTATTTGATATTTTTCGAATTATTCGAAGTTTTTCGATTTTTTCGTCGAACTCCTAATGATTCGAATTATTCTATTCAGTTCTTAGTCGAATATTAATATTCCATTCAAACGATATTCCCACACCCCTAGTCAGGAGAGTAAACACAACCGCGAGCTCTACAACGTCCTACCGGCTAAACAAATGTATATCAGTCAGAAAGGAAGAATGGCAGATTGCTATCGTCAAGAAAGTGAGTTTAAGTGCTGTATTTACTTATCATCTATATTGCGAAGTGTTGGATCAAGGGGTTAGAGGCTAAGGGCTCTTACCTCCCCACCCTTCTAAATGCAAGTACTTTAACTGGGTTGATATAGCGTAGGACGCCCTACCGGGTGGATAATGTCTACTTGATCTTTGGGGGCTACGAGCTTCAAACCCACTGTAATATACATGTATGGACTGATTAAATAGAAAAACGCCGATACGGGACGCCTGGCAGATGTGAAACATCGTGTTCGTACAAGTGATATGCATAAACGACAAGATTGCAACAGGAACTAAATATATAACATAATGAAAATAACGCCATCTACGAACAGTACCCCGCACTACGTCGAATTAACACCGCAGTCCGCTTAGTTTTGTTCGATACTTAATAGTTCGGAGAATGTATAACAAATGGCGCTAAATTAAATATGGTGTGGCGATCGCCATGCGAACTGTCAGGTTTACCTGCGCCTATAGATGTTTCACATCAAAAAGACAATCCTGTCGAGTTTCTTACCGGATGTTTATAGTAGAGGTCGTGTTCATTACATTGTAAAAATTATAGGTGTGCACTAAAATGGATAAAATGAAAAACTAGAAATTCTGTAAATAATTTATTAAATCGTACATACAAGAAAATAATATCTGACGATAAATAAAATAAATAGTGAAAAATTAAATTATAGTTTTTTTCTTATTTTTGCTTTCCATATAAATCTACAACATTGAACGCATTTTTAAAACGAACATTTCTTTTACAATCTTATATAAATGCGTGATAAAAATACCTTTTAAGAATATGTATTTGTCATGAAATCAATATGATGTTTGTGGATAATAAATTTTGGTACCAAACCATCGTACACTCCACCTGAAAATAAACACCCAGACCCAGAAATCTAAATTCCTCATTTAGATGTTTAGACGGGAATCGAACCCGGAACCCACGCGTCGGTGGCATGGTGACCGCTCCGCCGCGCGGTCGTATACATATTTCTGTCTCATAACAGCAGTGTTATGCGCTGTTATGTTCTGGTCAGAAGGGTGTGATAAGGGAGACATACTTTTACGAGGCATTCCAGCTTAGACCTCAGGGGTAGCATCTGTGGCTGACCTTAGGTGAGACTTTGATCTTACCTAGGGTTGATTACAAGAGTCCATCAGCAGTAGCCACTTACCATCTTGATCGTTTACTAGTTAAATATTACAAAAAAATAGTAACCTTGTGACGTAATCAAAATACAACTCCTACTACCCGTTCGCGCTAAGTTTACCGCTATCGAGGTGACGTCATTAATGAGGCGTCCGTCAAAAAAAGGAGTGAAAAAAAAATGTTATTTCGGATTAGATACATTTTTATTATAAAAATCAGTGAAATTAAATACCTTTTTTCAAATATTACGGTATATGAATAAACAGGATTTTTTTTTCATTTTAAAAAACGCCATCATCTTTAATACCATGTAACGAAAATCACTTCGTAAAGTCTTTATCCATAGTTCTAATACGGAGAAAAAAAAACGATAAAATATCGCGAAAACTGATCAATTCTAAGTTGCGGTTTAAATAATAATTATACGCGTTTACGTCGATGACGTTGCCTTCGATTCTTTAAGGGCGACTGAGAGGGTAGTTCGTTGTGAGTGGGGACGCGCATACATTTAACCAGCGGACAGGTAGTAGGATTGTAGGTAGCAAAACACTTAATAAGTTTAATTTCTTTGTAATATATTTATTTGATCTGTAGCGCCATTGCGAGTTGTTTCTTCAATTCCAACAATTTATTCACCTCCGGTTGCACTACTTCTTTGTCTTTAGTAGTCGCCTTCAGTTTTCTTACTTTGTCGCCCTGTGGGAAGAAAGAAATATTAGTATTGTGGCGACCCTGTGTTGCAAAGTCAGAGTTTGGGCAGCATGGCCGCGCAACCCCGCATGGCGTCGTTACAGTCGGTCCCCGTCGCGGCCCAGTGTAACCGTGTATGCTAAAAATATATTTCTAACTTATAATCGGCATTAAAAAATTGTATCTGAACCTTGGATTTTCAAATCACATTCGCGTCGCGAAATACGATACCCACAATACCGCCAAAGTATGAAAACATCATCGCCAACCCCTTATTGTCCACCTACTGGGCGCTTTCTTTAGCTTAGGTTTTAGTTTAAGGCCATAGTCCACAGCACTGACTAAGTGTGAATTTGTAAACTTTACACACCTTTGAGAATTCTTTTTAAACTTCAGATACCCTCACGATGTTTTCCTTCATCATAAAGCAGTGATAATTAATTTCTAATACGCACATAGAAAAATCAGTGGTGCGTGGAATTCGAACCTCGGATCCTCGATTGAGAGGTTCAACCATTACACTGTCACTGCTCAAGAAAACAAAATTTTAAATATCAGTGATGCTGAAGTAGCAAACGAGCATCAGTCCACCTGATGGTAAGTGGTGTACTAGATACAGAACAGGGGATCTATCTGAAGTCGATCACAGATGCGTTGCTACTCCCGAGGACTGAGATGATCGCCTCATATATAAGTGAGCCGGCAACCATAGCCTTCCTTACGCAAGAACTTTTTCACGCTTCTGTGACCTACCTCCTAGAAGAACTCTTTAACGGATGATTAGATTTCGATTTACTATTTTTTTTTATTTAAATAACGACTTCATTAAGCTAATCGGCTCAACTGGTTGAAAATCGTCAGTTTTAGTTTGTAATCGTTATTTTTAAATCATTATTTTTATTTAAAAATCAAAGCATAGTCGTATATAAAGACGAACGATACCTCCCTCCGTAGTGGCAAAAAAAGAGAAATTCTTCAAACAGGAGTACGTCTATTATTTTTTATCGACCAATTAAGAGTATTTTTGAAGTGAAATTTGATTTTAGAATCGTTACATTCGATGAAACGACATTGTGCAAAGACAGCAGTCGTCGGCGCTACAACTAGATGGCGCTGTACCCGTTTATGAATCAACCTAACGATTTTACTTCGTAGTTTATATAAGAGCTCAAGATTGGTATATGCGTAATAAGATGTCTGAAGATGGGCTGCAGTGAATACTTAATTGATTAGAAGGAAGTAGCAAACGAGCATGCAGCCCACCTGATGGTAAGTGGCTATTGCCGCCCGTGGACGTCTGTAATCAACCCTGGGTAAGATCAAAGTCTCACCTAAGGTTAGCCACAGATGCGTTGCCACTCTGAGGACTAAGATGGAATGCCTCGGAAAAGTATGTCTCCCTTACCACCCCCTTCAGACCAGAACATAACAGCGCATAACGCTGTCATTAGGCAGAAATAGGTGTGGCGGTGGTTTTTTCGGAGTCGAACCACAAAGAGTTCTACCACCTTCAGTCACCAAGTCTAAAGACCCATATGCTTAGAAATATTTTACTAGTTATTATTATTAAGTTAAACTCTTTTGCACACAGCAAATCACACATACTTTTCTTACCCCCTTATTATAAGGGACCG
>MOOZ01001674.1:991063-1003612 GCA_002930495.1 Cecropterus lyciades | reverse complement strand
TAATTCAATTTTGCCTCTTGATATTCTTAATCTACTTATTTTAACCATCTTAAACATCCATAGGATGCTCATTTTTATAAGTCCATTTTTTTATCAAGTTGCATTGTTAGTCCGTTAGTTGCACATTTTAAAAATCCTGCAACTGAATTTTATAAATGTTAACTCAAACCTTTAGGCTTTAATTTAAGAAAAAGATAAATGACGTTCCTAAAAAATTGTGTTTAAAAACCTTTTTCAGATATAATTTTACTAAATTATAGTATAAGTTGATTAATTATGATATGATAATATATTTACCACGTCATAAATATTTGAATAAACGATTCTCCCACTTTGGGAACACATATTGCAGACTTTTGCATTTTATTTACTATTGTTTACTTACTGAGCAAATGAATTATTTACTGATCATTCTTTTTATTTTTATTGTCGCAATTTTACAGAAATGAGCATCTAAGGTACATCTTCATGATAGAGAATCATTAAAATTAGGGAGTTATTATCATGTGAACTAGTCCTAAATAAATTTTCAAAATCATCATGGCAAGTATATTTGGTATTATTTAAGTACTTTGTACTATTAATATCAATATAATACATATTAAGAAAACATCAATATAGTATACAGTGGTATCCACGTAATTAGCTTCATCCGAATAAGTTTTTAACCAACATCAGAATAACATTAGAAGAGTTTTACTTCTAATCTTTATGTGTTCTTATTCTTTCATCAGAAAAAAAAATGTTTTTTTTTGATTGATGAGGCTAATTATGAAGATGCCACTTTACGTGTATAATATTAGAATTATATATTATATTTATTTATAGTGCTCTGAAATGCATTTTAAAATAGTATAATAATATTTTTTTTGTAATATAGAACAATATTATTGCACATACACATTATTTTTCTCCATAAAATGGAAATAACAGTCTTGGTTTAGCACCATTAGTTAAAATTATTGCTTTCATACATTCAAAACAGACCATTACATTGATTATATTAAATGTAGGTTTATAAATTTCCATTTGAAATAGAATCATGTTAAATCCCAAGCATTTTTATGACTAAAACTATTGATATCACAAAAATACAAACAAAAACACACAACATTCAATAGTAAAATTGATTGTTACAAGTTAAGAAAATAATAGATTATCAGTTTCAGTCAATAATAAGTTGAACCTTTTCAGAAACCCGCAGGTTAATAAAATTGAATCCTTATTCGTATATCCTTGTATGTCTATTTGCCCTTTCATCTATCACATCTTATTTCCCGAAATGGACAAAAAATATATTTTTTATAGATAAAATGAGTATGTATATCATACCTTTATAAAATCTAAAAAAGATAAACATGTAGAACTCTTACAGTTTGCAGAATAAAATTATGATGAGGATCAACACTTCAGTCTAACTATAATAAGTTCCACCATATACTTCTTTAATATTATAGAAGGAGCAAACGAACATACAGTCCATCTGGTGGTTAGTGGTTTCTGCCACCCATTGACACATACTAACATCCCCAGATATGATAAGAATCTTACTCGATATATCGAGTATGAATATCGAGTATGTATTGTACGTGAAACATAATCTCCCATGTTAAATTATTATTCATGAACTATTATTTTCTTAACTATGTGACTACAAACCTTTGACGAAGCTACTACACAGACTCCTAATAGATAATAACAATATTACTAGATCAACAATCGATTTATTTTACATACATAAGTAAAACTGAAACTATATACCTTAATAGCTACGCCACGCGGTTCCACCCGCTACTGCATGAGAAAAAACAAACGATAGCATGATGTTATATGTATTGCTTTCAGCCTTCCTCAATAAACTAGTAGGACTATTCAACACAACAATATCTTTTCAATTGGAACCACAGCTCCTGAGATTAGCGCGTTCAAGCAAACATACAAACTCTTCAGCTCTATAGTATTAGAATAGAGTATAGATATTAGGAGTCTATTCAGTAACTTCCTCAGTGCAAACAAGGGCCTACAGGAGCTAGTAGCAGCAAAGAAAATGTAACGCGAGGGACCGAATGCTATACAATTAAATGCAAATGCCCTAAAGCGTCTGTCGTTAGATGGTTAGGTTGAAGTTATGCGCTTTGAGAGCCATCAGCAAATCGTTATCGGATAGAAACTGTTTAAATGCGTCTAATTTTTTAAAACATATTGTCACACAACACGATTTTTCGCTATGCGTGTGTTGTGGCTTCGAACATGGTTTGTCTGACGTACAACAATCGTCTCCCTTTCCTTCGCCACAAGAACACTTTATACTATTCAATATGCCCGTAGGCGTCATATCGTCGCATTCGTGTGTGTAGACACCAAGTTCTTCGAGATTTGAGTTCTTATGCCGTCGATGGTAGTGTAAGAACGTGTTGTGATTCGTATCTGTCGCCTTCCCACATCCCACAGCGCATTTCATCTCTGCGTGGTTACACTTACAGTCGACGCAGGAACATGTATCGTCCCCACAAGACGGTTTAACATCCCGAACACGTTTATCACCGTCTTTGCAATTCTGACATTCACCATCGCTCGGTGCACAGTTACATTCGACACAAGAACATATTCCCGCGTCAGCAGCGAGTTGCTCTAACGGATTCCGAATCGGTTTCTTACCGAATATATTCTCCGTTCTAACCACATACATGTCTGATGACGGTTCGTTGTCGAACAATAAAGTGTCCTCTAACGCGAAATCCGTGTTGAATAGAACAGAGTTGGCCGGATTTATCTCAATGTTTTGTTGGACTCTTGACGGCGGGGGTGTATTAAGCGATCTGTCATCATTCGATTCCTCCGTATCTTTCAAAAACCTATCAATGTCTGCATCGATTTTAACGGGTTCAAGATTAGTGACCAATTCGCTGTCGTTGAAAACTTTATCGCCCACATCGAGAATAGTCGGTGTGTTTAAATCGAATGATGTTTCGGTCATTGGATTCGTCGTCGTCGCAACTTCGGGGTTCAAATCTATGTAACTTTGCATATGCGTTGGAACGAATGTTGCCATCGTGAAGATGCTTTCTGGCGTTTTCTCCTTAATGCTTACTGGTGTTTCTTGGATAGACGCCGCTAAAGCAGTAACATCGATCCACGGAGATTGTACCTCTATTTCGTTTGCGAGAGCTAGCTGCATTGCTTCAGATTTAACCTCCATCTTAAGATTATTAGCTGTTGTCGGTGAAAGCGCTAACGGTTGTAAATCATTAACATCCACCCACGTTTCGTTTATATCTTTTTTGTTATCTTTAACTATTCCGAATGGCGACAATGTTACATCCAGGCTCGACAAATCGTAATCTACAGCTAAATTACTTGTATCATCAAATTTAGTGGCGTTAGTAGCGTTATCGAAAAGCAATTCTGTTATATCTACGTTATTACCAGCGAGTGGATCAACACTCGTAATGTCCTCCAAACTGCCGTCTGTGGAATTTGATTCTGTTGTAATTTTACCAAACGATTCCAAAAGGCTATCCCAATTCATGACGTCGTTGACTGGTTTCGGTGGGTCGTTTTCAATCACTTCTACCGTTGGCGCTTCTGCTTCGATCTGGAAACAACAAAGGAACAAATTATAAATTGTATCACATTATAATTAGCATAACAAAAACTATAAAAGATGACAGGTTATGATGGAACATCAAGTAGAAACAAATATATGAAAAAATGTGGTACCTCTTCGCATGAGCTTGCAAACTTATAACACTGAGCAACTTTTGAATGAAACCGATTTTTCACCATTACATTCATATTAATAAGCTATAACCTAGTGAACCATTTTCCATGTTGTTTCCGGGAAGGAACACATGAGGATAGACGGTGGGCATGGTGGGGACATTAGACACAATAGGGACGCTGGGCATAATGGGGATATTGGGCATATTGAGGAAGTCGAAGACATTGGGCCGTTATAAACGTTGGTCATGGTGATATTGGGGACGTAGGGGGCATGATAGGGCCATTAGACATAATAGGGAGTTCGGGAACGTTGAGAACATTTCGAACATTGAGTGCGACAGGGATTTTAGGAATATTGGTCGGTATTGGGGCATAAAGCGTGTAGGGAACGAAGAGGATGATAGGTATGTTGAAAGCGATGGGAACGTTAGGCATATGGGGAACGATAGGAACATTAGACATAATGGAGACATTGCCAGTTTTTGTAGTTATGGGAACATCACGCATATTGGATACATGTTAGGCTTGGGTACATTGAGGACATCTGTAACATCGCTCACCTGTTGTTTCCTGGCGTGCGTTCACAGGTGGGTGGCGTGCGCCTTCAGAGGGATGTTAGGAACGATTGGGACATCAGGCATATTACGAGATATTGCCATTTTTTCTGAGCTACGGGGACGTTAGGCATGTTACGAAAGATGAGGACAATAGGGAGATCGGGAAAATTTTGCAAATTGGGAACGATGGAGATACGAGGCATTTTGGAGACATGTTGTATATTAAGAAATTTGAGCACATAGACATATTGGAGACATTGCCACTTTTGGGAACGCCTAACGTAACCAGTTAGGCATGTTAAAGACATTGCCATTATTAAGAACCTAACGGACACACCGAGCATGTTTGAGCAGGCCCGGTGTCCTCGATAGGGATAAGCGTATCGAATACATCGGCATGGGTACATCGGGGACATCAGTAACATAACCCACCTGGTGTTTCCTAGCGTGCGCTCGTAGTCCGGTGGCGGTGGCGAGCACGCGGCCGCAGCCGGTCGCGGCGCACGCGTGGCGCGCGGCGGAGTGCGTGCGCGCGTGCGCTTTTAGATGGTGGGACGCCGTAAACGACTTGCCGCAACCCTCTGTTCTGCATCTGGGGACGTGGGGGTTATTTTTGATGTGAAACATCTAAAAAAATACCCTGTTACTTTTATCTTAATATATATTATATAATTTTACAGTAATCTCTTTACGACAATCTAACAAGATGCTTATATAAGATTTTCTTTTTTTTATCAGACTGAAGTAGCAAACGAGTCCACCTGATGGTAAGTGGTGACTGCCGCTCATAAACATCTGTAAGCAACTTCATATAGAACAGGGGTTCTGCCTGAAATTGATCACAGATGCATTGCCACTCCCGAGGACTAAGATGGTCGCCTCATATTTTAAGTGAGCCGTCTTCGATACTTCTAAGAACGTCGGTTATTGGTCTTCTAGCCAATGGAACCGATCTATTATGTATCACAATCTCGTCGACCCATAACTGTCCCACTGGGTAGCAAGGGTATTCTCCCAAAATGGGAGAGTTTTAGGCCACAGTCCACCGTCCAGTGCGAATTGGTGGACTTCACAAACTTTTAAGAACTCTTTTTTATGTGAAGATTGTTGGCGTGGCAATCACCACACCGTATTTATTTTAGCGCCATCTATTATACATTTTCGGTAGCATTAAGTATCAAACAAAATTAAGCGGGCTGCGGTGTTAGTTCGACTTAGTGCGAGGTACTGTTCGTCTAATCATACTAATCATAACTAATCATTCTAATATAATAATTGACCAGATACATAAGACCTTCTATAAAGTCTGTAACAGGGAGAAAGGTTTTTTTTTTATTGAAATTACTATTTCAACGAGTATGCAACATTCGAGTGTGCAACGAGTATAAAATGAACTATAAGTGGATTCCAAAGTTCAGCTCAATCGGATACTGAGTGAGTCAACAGCTTACTAGGTTTGACATAAACATATGGATTAACAATCGGAATTCATGAAAGAAAAATGGCAACCCCTAGCAACGTAGAATTGCTAGTTTTTGTATGGAGAAAAATAGTGTGATAGATTTAGTCGATTTTTTGGAAAAACAATATACCCTGTTTCTACTAAGAACGTCGGTTACTGGTATTCTAGTTGATAGAACCGATTTATTAAAAGTATCTTTATTATTTTTACAATAAAGATATTATTTTTTGGAAAAACAATAAGAAACTTACAAAATAATTTCAGTGTCAATTTAAAAGAAAATGCAGTATAACATTTCAATGTCATAATCAGTATACCATATATGATATAAAATATACGCATGTACTCACTTGTAAGGCCTCTCCTGTGTATGTGTTCGTATGTGTTTCTTCAGATCGCTTAACGTTGTAAAGAATTTCGTGCAGCCGTCCGATTGACAATTAAACGTATCCCCGCTGTGTAGTCGTAGATGTGCTCTTAACCTGAAAAATAATTTAAAAAGCTAAGATATTTACATTTAATGTTTCGTCTCATATCGCACAATGAGATAAATTAAAAATAAAAAGAAATTTTTATTTTTTGAAAATAAAAAGTAAGGATTTTTTAGATAATATTGGAGTAGCAAACGCGCATACAGTCCACCTGATGGTATCTTGGTACTATCACCCATGAACAACCCTAACTGAAATCAACCCCCAGTTAAGATCAGTCTTACCTGAAGTTGGCCACAGACGCCTTGCTACCCGTGTAGACCAAGTTTGACAGCCTCGGAGAAGTAAGTCTCTCTAAACACACCCTTCGGGCCAAAACACATCAGCGTTTAATAATACTGTTACGCGGAAATTTATGATTCAGTTGTACCTCTAGAGTCAAACCACAAAGGGTTCTACTACCTTCAGCATTATATAGATAGAATATATTATTATTAGCTGTTTCAAGTATTAACTTTTGCAGAAATTTTGAGTTCCTTTCTTTTCGTTCGATAAAGTATTTGGTCACATTCTTATAAGCGCGGATGCGGTTGCGGGCAAATCGGACCTCGCGATCACGTCATATTGAACGCTGGGAATTTCCACAACCACTGGTTCAACACAAGCACTCAACTACATAGGGTTGATAATGGCGCGAACGTTTAGCGCATACCGTTCACGAGCACTTATGTTGTATGTTCACTCTTATACTATGCCTAACTTCGATCAAATATTATTTGATCGGAGACGCCTAAGTGTTCCATACAATGCGGCCTACGCGACCCGATATGAACGCATTACATCTTAATGTCATGGTAATTCTTTTTCTGCCGTTCAAGCTTATTCAGGGTCGACAAGTGTAGCGAGACCCATGCAATCTTATGGTAAGATATCATATGGGTATACTAGACGCACAAACAAATCCGTCATCTTACACTGTTTATATTTCCTATCAATCCACAAAAAGTGTGATAAACTATTAAATCACTCTGTCATCAAAAGCGTACGAAGGAACAAAGTAATCAAAGGAACTAGAAATGATATGTTACATTAAATATATGACGCTTTCGATGCATTTTCTACGATTCTTGACAAACCTGGATGTTTGTTTACTGGTCTGGGTCTGGATTCAGAAAGGAATTCCGTCCATGTAGTTCCGGGATTAGAATAGGACTACGGTATCCCATGCCTGTCGTAAGAGGCGACTAAAAGGGTCCTTCCCGGGGTCGCTTGGCTGGACGGCGGTATATGTGGTCGCATACCGTCATAAACACCAGACGGTGCGGTGAGTCCAGCCAATCATTTTGGTGGAGCCCGATGGGGCAACACGCTGCCTATTCCTCTACGCAGCGCTTAGGACGACCACCAGGACACGACACAGGAGAAAATCCTACTGTGGGGCTATGAGTGTAAAAAAAAAGCGTTTACCAGGAGTTTTAGTGCGATGGAATCACCAATAGCCTAACTGGTCGGAGATCGCAGCGTCAGATCAGTATAACCGCAGATATTATACACATTATTAACAGTACATAAAACAAACGTGTAACAAAATGAACGCAACACTTTGGCACTTATCCAAGTAGGGACATATAAATCAAATTAGTTGCTTAGACAGATTATTGTTCGCAAAACAAATTTATCTTATTACGAAAATGTTCTCGTGGAAAATACCAAAATAACAAATATTGCACAACACTACGTCAATATTGAATAGCAACAGAGACATACGATTTATCAAAGGATTAGATTTTTTATTATATCTACTATTTCTTGAATTTGTTGTATAGTTGATTTGAAGTAAAACTTTTTTAGGCGCGCCATGAAAGGAGAATATTTATAGACGAGCCATCAAATTCGAACGAGTTACAACTATATTTTAATTATAGAAATATAACATATGATCGTTAAAATTGTACTACAACGTCGCAGCGGAAGGGTACCGCTTATCTTAGTCATACTCTTTATTCGAATGATTATCTATTTATTTACTAGAGTTAAGTTGTGAACGTGACGATTCTCCAGTCTCCCTATTTTATTTTAGGAAGGTAGGTTTGTATCTCGTCTTTACACTTACCGGCCGCAACAGACTTAGCAGTCAAACTTATAACACTCCTATTTATGCAAAAGCAAAAAACAGACTAAGTGCGAGTCGGACTCGCGCACGAAGGTATCCGTAACATTATCTATGAAGAACGACAAAAAATCACGTATCGGAACCCCCGTAAATATTTATTTAATTCTGTTTTTTCTTTTGTTATTATAGCGTCAACAGGAATACATCATATTATGTGAAAATTTCAACTATCTATCACAGTTCATGGAATACGACCTGGTAACAGACAGACGGACACTGGAGTCTTAGTCATAAGGGTTCCAGTTTTACTCTTTGAGTACGGAACCCTAAAAATATCGGCATAACGATGTTCCTTACAGAAATGGTGACAAACGAAAAGAAGTATACGGTTATTATTCCTTCAGTGTCAAAGCATGAATGGTTAGCTGAAACCCGTAAAAATATGAACAAAAATAAATATATACATGTAATTGTATAATTATATAAATATTGTTGGAGACGTTTTTAGAGATAAAGATAGATAATAACCACGTTAGTGACACACTATTATAATTAAAAATAATATAAATGAAAGTACGGAAAAAGATAATAGTTAATTACATCACTATACCTACTCTGTCTGAATCATAATCAATTACGAAATGGCAAATTCTATATTGCACTATTCCTAAAATTATATCATCCTAAGGGTCACGGATGTAAATCATATTAAATTTTGGAAGGTGGCTTGGATCCTTTTCTTATTTAAATTTAAGTTGTGTTTCCAGATACGGTAGAAATGTTTTATTACTGAATGATTTTTAAATTTGTAGACATTTCAAGTTGCAGTTGCCAGCTCACTTATATATGAGGCGACCAATCCAATCCTCGGGAGTAGCGACGCATCTCTGATCGACTTTAGGCAGAACCTCAGTTCTAAATTAATTGCTTATAACAAACGATCCGAATGAATATTTCCAATTTCAAAAGAAAGGGCTTCGCTCCCCGACCAGGTGGACCGATGATGTGAAGAAGACAGCGGGGAACCGTTGGATTCAAAAGACACATGATCGGTTGGAGTGGCGCCGTTTAGAGGAGGCATATGTCCATCGGTGGACCTCGATAGGCTTATGGATGGATGGAAGATGTCCAGGAGGGCATTAACCACTTATCATCAGGTGGAATGCATTCTCGTTTGCTACGTCTGATAAAAAATAATAATTCGTAGAAGCTACGACATAAACAATTAAAGTAAAAGTCATAATATTTATGATACAGACTGAGTACCTAGGACTTATTTTCTTTCCAAATTCCACATACTATTCGATGCTATAGTGGTTTGCGAAACGAATAAGATATGCGAAACATGCAAGATATACAAACGCGAAATGCGCGACCAATCAATCCCGATTCGCGTGTCCCGATCATCGGATGGTATTTGTTGTGAATGTGCTATTTAATAAAATACCAACACGAATTCGAATTTCTATACATTACAATCTCGATTGCTCCGATGATATTATGACAAGAATGAACAAGCTTTTAGCTTTAAAAACGAATGTATTTCTGATCTTATAAGGCCACAACATTTCGCAGACAATTGTAAGAATTTAGCCAAAATTCGCTCAACGCACTCGCTTCTGGCGTCAAGAGTATGTTTTGTGGCCGAGTAGTAAGGGTTCCTTTCCATTAGTGATGTGCGGCATAGCTAAGCTATGGATGTGCATATGTTTTCTTCATAAGGAGTGTAGCGAGCTAAGTGTAATTATAGCAAGCTGTTAGTTCTTTATATAGAGGGATGCGAGCTCAGAATTGTAGTTAAGCTAGGTTTTTCTGTATGGAAGGGTGCGAGCTAAAATTTGTAGCTAGGCTGTTTTTATGTGGAGGTATGGGAGTTAAGATGCTACAAGTGTAGCTATAGCATTTTCATAACACATCTTACTCGCTTAGCTTAGCTTGAACATCGCACATCTCTGGCGGAAATTACCCCTACACTGGTTGCTAGAAACACATCAAAAGTTTTAAGATATTCCGACAACGTTCCTTTAAGACTCATCGTTAATCAAAGTTAATACAAACTAAATTAAGCTAACACTATTCCACAGAAGGATACTATATCTAGGATAAAATTTTGCACGAATAGTATTTACGACGTTAGTGACGCCTTATATACTATTCGTACATATCGTTCGTACATATCAATATAATTAACACATTTTCCTTATTTTATGTATCTGTGTGTTCTAATGTTTATATCTATACATTATACCAGCGGTCGACCTCACGCAACCCGAGAAACCTGCCTTGCGGTCCACGGGTCTTCCTACATTTTTGTCTTGTGGTCCGCGGACCTTCTTAAATTCAGATTTTCGCCAGCGTTCATTCAAATACGGCCGCACTTTACTTCATCTACGTACTATTGCCAATCAAAAAAATACAAACAAATCACTAACCTGTACAGAGTATTGAAAGCCTTAGAACATGTTCCTATATGGCACGCGAACGGTTTCACCTTTGTGTGAGCTCTGACGTGGATCTTCAGGCTGTACGACGTGAGGAATGCCTTCCCACATGAAGGTATAGGACATATAAACCTGTATTCACCTGGAATTTAGGACGAATACGTTGGAATAATATTGAAAAAACAACCAGGTGATAATGATTCAACAGGGAATGTACCACCGCTGCGTATGGGTGAAACAGTGCGGTTGCCGGTTCACTTTCATATAAGGCGTCCGAATTAGTAGTTAGCCGTCCTCAGGAGTAGCAACGCATTTGAGTTTGACTTCAGTTGAATTCCTGTTCTATATAAAATTGCTTACAGGTATAAGTTACAATCTGCCGCCGGCGTGGCGATCGCCATACCGTATTTATTTTTGCGCCATCTGTTATACATTTTCGGAACTTTTAAGTATCGAACAAAACTAAACGGGCTACGGTGTTAGTTCGACAGGGTACTGATCGTAGATGGCGCCAGGTGTCCCGTGACTAGCAATTTTTTAATTATTATATTTCAATTTTTTATACGATATGATTAATAAAAATATTCCACGCATTCTACTTATTATCTCACCATAATTTCAAACTTCAAGTTATTAACCTTTATGTGTTTTCATGTGGGTCCTGAGATTGCCGACGGTGCTATACGTGCGCTCACACCCGTCGTATTCGCACTTGTACCTCGCACTATCCTCCACCCTTCGCCTGGTCTTATCCATGTTTGATTCTGATGAGGACGTGTTGTTTTGCGCCTCTGGATCATTGCGACTGTAAGAAATTAAACGTATTATTATTTATCGCTTATTCTATCTTTTAAAGACTTAAATATCTGATAATAGTTGTGTCTGTTATATTTTACAAACATATCCATGTGATGTCATCACGCTGAAGTCTAAAGTGACTGCATAAGGTTAGTTAGTGATAAAAGACTTAAGTTTTATAAGTCTCATAAAAGCACGACTCGATTTTACAAGACTTGTCTTAGGGCTCCCTTCTGATTAAGCCAAAAGTTTTAGATGACTACATTTTGAGTTTTGATGTTTTGTCTGCCTTCAACTGCGTAGGTAAAGTTCTAAAATTAAATAAAGTAATATATGTGCTCCAAATCATAGAACAAGCATATACTAGGTTAGATTAAGCTGGTAAAAATATGCAGAAAAAGGAACACTGTTAGCACTTTTTTTTAATTTAGGACTATTGAGGTTATGAATCTTGAAATTTGATAAAAAAGAATAACTTGTCTCCGGCAGGCGGATATTGCAGGAGGGGGAATTACTGACACCCCCTACCCCCTCCACCACCCCTCTTCCGCCCTTAAGGTGGCAAGATTCTAGACCGCTGCCGAATAGCCATTCATTTACTTATAATAAAATGAAATTTAATATAATCTTTTTGGACAGGAGCACTCTCTCAGAACTCTTTCACACAAAAACTACCAGTCAGATTTTGCAGAAATTTAGCACACAAATAATTTATGATCTAGACTGGTTAACATGACCAAAGCAGGTGGAGCCATGGAAATAAGTTAGTATACAATAATTATGACCACATATTTTTCAATACTGCTTAAATGATGAGGTATCGCACTCACTTATTTCTACCTTATGTAGTTCTGCAAATTATTGGTAAATGGTGGATGCCAGCTGATGTAGATATTTCAACCAACAGGTGTGTAGCAAGCTCATATCGTCGTTTAAGTTCTAGCACCGCGTAAGTCATTTTTGGAATTTTGTTTGGAGAGACAAAAACCGATTAATTTTACATAGACGCAACTAAAGTTCCATT
>MOOZ01001674.1:955261-965476 GCA_002930495.1 Cecropterus lyciades | reverse complement strand
TCCCCTTTAAATTTCCAAAAAAAAGTCAGCGACAGCATAATGTCTATCTTTTCAGGTAAACTCACTGTACCCTTTTATATCCTAACCAAATTTCTTCCAAAATAATGCATTATTTGCGAAAATTTGTTGTTTTTATAAATATAATATTTATTCTTATCCAAATAAATACATAAATTAGTTTTCTTTGTAAAAACTAATACGCGGGTGAAACCGTGGGGCGCAACTAGTTAGATAATAATTAACATTATAACCATCTTGATTTAATCTATTGGATTCATTAGTTTTGGTTTAACGCGATTACAACAAAAAATCAAAAAGTATACAAAATGTCTATTATTTTTTATTACCCATTGACAGTCCGTCAAACTCTCTATTGCAATATATGTATTGAAGAGACACGGTGAACTTTTATTTCATTATATGTATGGAAGTATATACAGTACAATGAACAATAAGCTCACCTGCTCTACCTTCGTAAATAAGGTTACTTTCGCAACACAACGTAGAGTGTTGCCGCGATTTATCATAACATGACATACTTACAATGAACATATGTAACGACTGCACAATAGTATTTTGAAAACTACATGATTTCCATTCTAAAATACATAAACATTATGTATACAATTCACAGTTGACTGCCGTTGTAGAGATAAATCTTGTTCAAAGCTCTTTTAGAAAGTCTGAGTAATATTGTAAGTGTAGTAGTGAGTTTTGTGTCCTTCTATTATGTCTTATAGGAATTAAATTAAGTAACCAAATATACTTTTAATCTACGTAAATTAAATTTAAGTGTTTATTTTCGTAATTTAATGGACTTTAATTGTATGTTATGGCGTCTGTTGATGACGTCACTTCTCAACATTGCATAGAAAAGTTCAAGCGATACGGTGACGCTTAGTAAGAAATGACGTCACTCTGATTAATGTTTCAGCTAACATGGCCGACTGCAGTATTTTAATATAAATAAGTTTAAATTAAACCTGGGTCATTTTCTATAATCCCTCGAATATTTCTTTCTTTTGCTGTTAATGTATAAATAATTTATTCTCTGATTCGTTAATACTGTCATTCCCACTTATATACTTAAATGACATATAACTTTAATTGTTATAATAAATGATAGAGTGAATGGATTTTAATAAATAAAGACTATATATCATATCTATATATATATCTAAATACTATTTCAAGATAAGGACTAAGA
This sequence comes from Cecropterus lyciades, assembly GCA_002930495.1. NCBI lineage: Eukaryota > Metazoa > Arthropoda > Insecta > Lepidoptera > Hesperiidae > Cecropterus > Cecropterus lyciades. Next base: position 964,269 of record MOOZ01001674.1, on the reverse strand, counting down.
ATACGACTTACAATTGAATTCTGTCGTTTGATGCCATTTAAAACACACAGGCAAAAATTCTAAAAAATATAATAAAATCTTTTATTACTTATTCTGTCTCCAAAACTATTTTCGCAAATATACGCGTAGCACAAACACGCGGAACTTCAATTTATTATATGTTTGGATGTTAAGCGGTTGATTGCCCTCTATACATGACTATGTAGTCCACTCTAGTTATGAACAAGCAGGTTTCCGAGTGAAAGTCGCTCCGGGTAAGTGATCCCGTGATAATCTGATACTAGGTACATTCGTTGTATCGCTCTGAATTTAGTGCAATTCAATACTGGTGTTACTTGTACGAAATATTTTATGGCTAAAACATATGTCGAAATTTTCGACATTCTCCAAATATGTTTTAATTGCAGCGATTTATATAATAATTGTTTTTTATCGTTTTACATTCTTAGCCTCGATTTATAGTTATGTGTATGATATATTTTTGAATATATAGAAGTATCATACGAGCATGCAGTCTCACTTAAATAAAGTGGGCACTACTGCCCATGAACATCTGTAATCAACTAAATAAGATGAGAATCTTATTATAGGTTGACAATTGATGCGTTGCTACCTCTGAGAACTATGTTAAAATGCCTCTGATAAATGTATGCATTCTTTACCACATCCTTTCAACTAGTCTTTTTAGGCAGAAATACCTGACCAACTTAGCCATCCGATGTTAAATAGTCCAATATTATTGAGAGCAATAACTAACGCATATTCTATAATACTGGTTGCGCAGTTATTGGCCAAACCGTGTGGAATGTACCTATTCAAAGTCTCAATAGACTCCGACAAGATATAAATTAGTATACAGCTGAACCATTAACGTGACGATCAGCAAACTGTACATTATGTCCACGTTGTGCCCTGGAAGGTTGGCGCTATAGCGAATGGGGTTTTTCTACCGATAATCGCGCAGATTTGTGTCTTCTTGGGTTTGAACTCAATAAGGTAAAGGCGACCCCGCGTTGAAACCCGTTTCACATATATCTCGATCTCAAAGGTAAGACAAATTCTACTTTCTTTTAAGAGTTTCTGAGCATTCCACAAAGATTTTAGATTTGGAAACTGTTGTCAAAAACTAAACAAAAACTCACGTCATATTCTTCAGGCTCGCGTTGCTCTTGTTGTCTCTGTGGTTGATAGGCTTGTGGCGCTGGTCTGTATTGTGGCTGCTGTTGGTTTTGGTACTGCGGCCTAGGCTGGTACTGATCCTCGTTTTGGACGCTGTATGGCTGTAAATACAATGATTAAATACAATTAACTACGAAATAGTAAGTTCGAATCTTAGCATGCAAAGACTACTTCAGATTTTTCCAAATTGATGTGTGTATATGAAATGAATTATGGCTGCTTTACGGTTAATGTAAACATCGCAAGGTAAACTAAATGTCTAAGAGTTCTTTTAAAACCATTCTCAAAGGTGTGTGTAGTCGGCCAGCGCGGTGGACTATAGCCAAACTAATCTACTCCCTCTAATAAAAGATCGGTGCCCAGCATTGGGACAATAGAAGATTAACCACAGGTATATACTATGAATTTTCTACTTCATTTTCATAAAAAAATCTTCAAATACTTACGAGGCGTGCTGGAGCGGGAGCGACATGAGTAGGGCGGGAGATGACCTGGGCTTGGGCGGGTGACCCTGCTTGCTGTCCGCCGATGTACTGTCTTAGTAGGTGTGGTGGTATACCTTCATCCTGCTGAAAGATACATAATAATTTAGTCTGTATATATAATATTATATTCAACAAGAACTTAAAACGAAAATCTAGGGACAGAAAGAAAAATAACTTTAAAATGAGAAAGTATGGCAATATTTTTAGCTGCTGAAACTAATTTAACAGTTTAAAGATCCGGTACAATTTCATATTATTTTTTCTAAAAACGATTGTGCAGATATAGATAATATAGAGTATATTGCGTTGACGTGGCATCAAAGGACCGGGATTCGATACAATACTATGACACAAATCTTCCCGACTATAGTTTATGTAATTGCTTGCGATCTTGCATACCATACATACGAGTAAAATATAAGAGTAAAAGCAAAGAAGGGACATAAGAATAAAAGACATAAGAGTTACAAAAAGGATGATTCACGAACTGAATTCAATGTCGATGCTCCTTGTCGACAGCGTTGTTTTTACGCTAATCAATGTAGTACCGTCATCTCCCTACACCAGGATAACATTGACCTATTTAATGTATAGAAAACATTGATTAAATTTGTGACTTGTGAAAATGTGAAAACACGTAGGTCGTTCGATTGATTTCAAGCTAAAACATTTAAACCTTTTATATTACATCATTAGCAATAAAAGCCTGAAGAAAACGAACTAATTAAGAAACCACAAAATGAAACGGGTTGGTCACACGAAATCCCTAGGCATTCATTTGCATAACCGTCGCATGTATTACAAATAAACCGGCGCAAATCAGGCGCAACGTAACCGGCTGCATTGTTACGGTTCGTGTCGTAACCGTAACCGAAATACGGTTGGTTGCAACCGAGTATCACGGTTAATGCTGTAACGAGATAATTGCTTTCGAACGGATGCGTTTGATTTATAGAAATGGAGTTCATGTTTATAGTGGTTTCAACAGGTTGTAGAACCAGTGTAGCTTGACCCGGGAAGTACTAACGCCACACCTATTACTAGCGTGAAGCAGTTCTTGCGTACCGGTGGAAGGGTGTGCTTGCAGGCTCACTGATAGGTACATATGAGGCGACCATCTTAGTCCAGATGACCATGGGTGGTAACCGAGTATGCTCGATTGCTACTTCAGCCTAATAAAAAAATAGTTTACATATCGCTACTTGGATTAAATAATAACACAACTCAAAAACGCTAATTTTACAGGGGAAACAATTGCGCTTTGTGTTTTTATCTTGTTCATGAATTAAGTTATAATAACAAAAAAAAAAATAACTTCAATCAATAAAGGTGTTTTAATACTAGTTTTAGATTTATAACAATAAGGCATTTTTGGATAAAAATGTGTCATTAACTTAAAGTTGATGATATTCGAATTGTGCCGCCATTCATGAAAAACAGCAATATATGGTTCAGAAAGAACAAAATGATATTCAGAATGAATGTCTATGGACCAGAAGATCTATTCGCTTAACACAATGGTTGGTAATATCAAGTAAAAAAGCGTAGCACAGCCGTTACTTTACCGGAATGATACAAGGAGAGTTCCAGGTTCTATCCTCCATTAAGTAGATATCTAAATTAAGTTTAGATTCCTATTCTGGGTCTGGGTGTTTCAGTATTAGTCTTTGTAAGTGTCCATGACACTTACAATGGTAATCATTGTCATAATTGTAGAAAGCGTATATTTTTTATACCATTTAAAATATTATCATAATAATTACATTGCGACAGTTATAAACAGTTACAGTAGAATTCGTCATCGCCCTAAAAATCTTTAGAAGAATGTACAAATTTAATTAAAATAGTAATTGAAAGTGAAAGAAGGAAAGTTGCACGGAAATGTTGCAACACTTGGAAATGACTTATTTCCGTAACTTTAATGATTAAATTCTGACCGACAGATGTAGGAAACACTTTTTATGCGAAATGACTTAACGATCTATTACTTCCAATGATGGATGGTATACGGATTGAGGTTTTCACAAGTTCATGTTTTGTAGATCTTATATAACCAATAAACTGATCGGAGTCTATCGAACCAGTTGATTGCTTAATAAACTGACTTCATAAATAAGATCACAGAATATAATAAAACATTGAAGGTGGTAGACCTCTTTAGTGCTTCGACTCCGGAAGCACCACCGCCACACCTATTTCTGCCTAACAACAGCAGTGTTATGCGCTGTTGTGTTCTGGTCTGAAGGGTGTAGTAAGGGAGACATACTTTTCCGAGGCATTCCATCTCAGTCCTCAGGGGTAGCAACGCATCTGTGGCTAACCTCAGGTGAGACTTTCATCTCATCTAGGGTTGATTACAAAAGTCCATGCAGCAGTAGCCACTTACCATCCGGTGGATTGCATGCTCATTTGCTACTCCGATACTATAAAAAAACATTAATAGAAGCTTAAGATAATAGATAACTTAAAAAAAACTGAGGAGAAGTGTATTTATTAACCGAAAGGATTAAAGGAGGAGGTTCTCAATTCGACTTTTTTTTGCGATATAAAGATATATCTCACCCTGATCGAATCATTTTTTTTTTTGGAATTCCTATAAACTCACCTAAAAATAAACATATTTCTTATTAGAATTAACTATTTGACTTTATGTATAAATTCCATTCAAATCATGATTTTTAAAATTTTATAAGTGGGTATAGGTATGTATATATATCGTGTTTCTTTTTATAATATTGTATATTTTTTTAAACTATGTACTTTCACTGACCACGGTCTAATTTAGCTAAGTTATTTCAACCAGTATTTTTGACATTGTCTTAACTGTACCTAAAGATGAATTCGTTTTACTAATTGCGGATATATGCAAAGTTAATTAAAAAGCTATACATTTTCAACTAACAATTAATTACGTAAAGGCTATTTTAGATAATTGAGGTGATTATTTCCATGCAATTAGTGGTCGCCGTTGCGTTTCAATTGCAGTAGATAGATAGTTTAGCTTAAGTGTTTATGTTTGACTCTTTTGATTGTAACTGCAATATAAAATGTTTGGTTGCAACAACCCGCATGCAAGCTTGTTGGATTTCTAAATGGCAAGGACAGAAAGAATAGAGAAAAATGTATTAAAACTTTTTTGTCATATTATAGAAGCAAACGAGCATAGATCTGATGGTAAGTAGCTACTACAGCATTACACTTTATATGCATTACAACAGCACCTGTAAGGAACCCTAGATGAAATCAAATGCTACCTGAATTTAACCACAAATGCGTTACTACCCCTAAGGACTAAGTTGGGACGCTTCGGGTAGATATATCGTAGTACCTACACCCTTTAAACCGGCGATGCATTGGCGACTCCTCTGGTGTTGCGAATGTCCATAGGTGACGGTGACTACTTTCCATCAGGTAGCCCGTATGCCCTATAGGTTTAAGTATAAAAAAAACAGCTGCGCTTAAAAACCCTGCTATTAAACAGAAATATTGTGGCGGTGGGTTACTAAAAGATTTTACGATCTTTAATTATGTTTTAAATTAATAATTTTGTAGTAATTCATGCATATATGCCGCTAATGGACATCGACCGTTAATGTCAGAAAAGCTGTACGAATGTCTATCAGTGACGCTACTAGACTGCTACGCTTAGATGCAACGCATTAGTGATGGCCTATCAGTAACGCATTGTATTTTAGTACTAGATAACTTGCTAGGTCCAGAGTAACTAACCGTTACCGCGTATAAAAAGATGTAACATAACATTTAAACTTTTGACGGCGTAAATAAATTTTAATTTAGACTTATTATTCTAGAAATGGACGGAAGATATGATTCATTTCAATCATTTAAATTCAAGTAGTTTTTTTTATTCGATTTAAAACACGTAGACATTAATCCAAAAAACATAGCAAATACCATTTAAAGTGAGTTTGAGACTAAATACTATATCTCAAACTAACTTTTTTTAATAGAAGAAATATTTATCGATTTGTGATCGTCATAGCTTTACACGAAACTTTAATTATCGTTTTATACAACTTCAAAAAACTGTTAAAATAATTATTTTACTACTTAACTGATGAAATTAAACTTAGTATAAAGAGCTTAAAGGTTGCCAAATCGTTTAAATGTATTCGAAAATAATTGACTACATTTAAAATCATAATCAAAATTAACTTTGTTCAAAAGTAAATTATTGTAATATTATATATATTAAATAAATAAGAAATTAATTAATATTTTTCTAAAGTAAGATTATGTTAGTAGGCATAAGTACACAATATGGTACTTATCTTACTGAAACGAATAACTTTCACTTTTGTCGTTTCACTATCAACTTTAACTAAACATAAAAATATTAATGATGTTTGTCTAAAAACGACTATATAATAAATTTAATTATAATCTATGATATGTAATCTATCTAATATGGTTATAAGTCAAAGGTAAACCGCTAAACGAATCTATCGTCATTTCTTTAATATTTCGTAAATTCCTCATGTTCATTACATTAAGCTTTTAAATGACTTTATTTTAATAACATCATATATAAACTATATAAGTTTACTATTAGCCATTGAAATAATTCAAAAATAAGTCCAGAATACTAACTTGCTGTTGGATTTGGTACTGGTGTTGGGGCGCCGCCAACGCACTCCCGAGAACCGCCAAAATGACACACTGACGCAACATTGCACACACTTTTAACTATTAAAAACAAACTAAAAGTCCACAACACACGCGTCGAGTTATACGTGTTGTGCCGTGCGTGTGTTACACTCAGTTTATATAGTGGCACCCCTTCTAGAGCGAGGGCGGGAGTGCTTCGTGGCTGCTCCAAATTGGAGCATTGCTTTTGAATGTATCCTCGGCTTATCGGCCTAATGTTCACAGTATTCTTAGCTCTGTAATCTATGAAAATATTAAAATTGGAGCTTTATTAAACTATACCTGTTAAGGTAAATATAAGAAAAGGAAACGTACGAAGAAAATGGATAAGAGTTAAAGAAAATAAATATTCATCTTATTATAGAAATTGACATTAATTTTAAAAACTAAATATACTATGGAGCTAATCGAGGTACATAAAGGTATAATGCTAATAAGTAGTATTAGTTTATCATAAGCATTAATGTATTCGTATTATCATCCCGATCTTATGCATAAATCTCCTATTGTAACAATACCATAAAGTCCGTCAAGCTGTCTGAGTGGAGCTTTGCAGACTTTACAAGTCTTTGAGATGTTTTTATGGATTCATAAATACATTTATTAACGATGTTATCCTCTATCTTTGTATTAAATCGTAATAGTAGGACTTTTGCCCCGAGGGTTATCCCGAGGGCCACGAAAAAGTCGAATGATGCTATAAGCGTCACCGTTGAGCGATTTTTAGACAAATTTGGCTACAATTTGCAACGAAACGAACATATCCTTATAAGATCGGAAACATACATAAATAACGTCCATGCGATCGACTTTTGAACCCACTATTTCAGGGTTTTAAAGTTAGAGTGTTCCATACATATATCGCGATGATACATAATATATCATTATTATTGACGACCCGCGTGGCGGAGCGGTCACCATACCGGTCTGACACGCAGTGGATCCCCGGTTCCATCCCCGGCCAGACAGACATCTGTATGATGAGTTTAGATTGCTGTTCCGGGGTGTTTGTGTATTAGTTTTTGTATGTCTATGGCACCCAGGAGAAAATCCTACTGTAGGGCTATGATTGTTGAAAGCGTTTATGTTTATGTTTTGTATGACAATGCAGATTTGTCATATGTACGTTTCATCTTAATAAGTACAGTGTAATGCAGGTGAGAATGTGATTTTCCCTTATTCCTTATTCTCGTAAAATATATATCGTTGTCAATCCATTACTGTCCCACTGCTGGGCACGGGTCTTCTCTCAGAATGAGAGAGTTTTAGGTCATAGTCCACCGCGCTGGCCAAGTGCGAATTGGTAGATTGTGACTTGGTAGATTGGTAGTTATTTGGTAGAAATTATATGTAAGGTACATAAAATTTCTTTTAGTTTATACCGAATATTCTAAATTTATTTATTTTAGTCAGTTACTGATGATTTCTAAATCCATAAAATGTATTAAGTACATCCTAATCGATTTGTGATCCTTACAACCCATTAATTTTCCCAGTATAGATGTTTTTGCAAAATATAATAAGTAAGACGTCAAATTACGCCTGATTCCATGGCGCCCTTTCTCTTCCCACCAAAACCAAGGATATACCTATAATAATATGTTACTAATAGCGACCTTTAATGTCAATGAGCGGATCTTCAAGCAGGGATGTCTAACCCTTCACATCCTTAAAATTCGAAACTACATATGCTTTTTAAATTTAGGAGAAACTTGATAATTCCTTTATAGCATGTTCTTAGTTCCCCAAACTAATTTTATTCGAACATATGCGATACATAAAAATGCGGAAGTTACATTTTTATTATTGTAGGATTTTTAAATTGTTCACTACATGTTTCGAATTTTATAGCATCTTATTTGCTTCGTAATAGCACTATTAAACGCTGCTATGTTCTGGGTATCTGGCTTCAAAGTCTTGATATGGTTGAAACACATGTACATGGATTCTAACTTAGCAATAACTACGCTTTTGTAGCTGATCTCAAGTAAGACTAATTCTACCTGTAGTAAACTAAAGAAGTATATCCCACGTCTATATTCCTCCTTCTATATTTAACAAAAATTAAGTGTTAAAATTGGGTTTAAATATAAACGCTTAACGCTAACGCTTTCTACACTCATAGCCCCACAGTAGGATTTTCTCTTGTGTCGTGGGTGCCATGGACGCACAAAGATGAATACACATACACCCAGACCCAGAACAGAAATCTAAACTCATCATTCAGATGTTGGTCTGGCCGGGGATCGAACCCGGGACCCACTGCGTGTCAGACCGGTATGGTGACCGCTCAGCCACGCGGGTCGTCTATATTAATAAAGACCCTATGATTCAAAGGAATTTTTATCCAAAGGTTGCGTACCTCTGTGTAGGCAAATGTCATGGCATTTTCTCATACTGAAGCGCTAAGCCTGATTCTTGGCTAACTATTAACATTGTACTGCGTTACTTTACGATAGTCAAATCGTTGTATATTCACTATATTTTATATTAGATAGTTACAAGAGTACGTTACTTATGAAATCAAATGACATAGTTTTTGTTATACTCATTTTATAGTAGATACATGTCCAAACCAAAGTCATAGTTTTATTGAACGACTATGACTTTGTTCAAAAGCTGAATGTAATCCTTTTTGCATTTGCTACTTACCAACAGGTTGATTGCATGCTTATA
>MOOZ01001674.1:934794-952853 GCA_002930495.1 Cecropterus lyciades | reverse complement strand
AACTAATTGTTATGTAATGATATTTTTTGCATTCATTGTAATCACACTAAAATCAAACTAAGATTAATTTAAATTATTATTGTACTTTAGCTAGCGACATATTTTTAAAGGGCGTAATAGTCATGGGCTTAACTAGCTTAATTATAGCTTTGTTTTGGGAAGAGTTCAATACGAGTAGGCTATGTAGGTGAGGTTTTCTTTCATCCTATGATTAAGATGTGAATAAATAGACCCCGAAGTTTATCGGCAGTGAATAAGAACAATGTCCACCAGTTTGGATTTTTTTCTGGGGGGGGGGCTTTTACCCCCTCCCCTCCACCGCTTTACACCTATGGTAATGGTTAACTTGTTTGTTGAAGACCTGGGTGTTAACAGCAATGGCTAATTTTTATTTGCGCTTTAAGAAACGTTTTTCTTGAACCGATTGTACTTATCTAGTTTGGCACAGTGAACACTGGTCCGTAACACGTAAGATTCTTGGTTCAATCTCATTCAGACAGCTGTTAAAACAATAAAAAGTAAATTTGTTCTTTGAGTATATACTCGTATGTTGATGTTAGTTGTCTATGTAAATGTAGGAACATTGTATAAGACACTAATTTCTGCTTGTTTATTAAAATCATTATACTAAACAAAGCCTGCATATTTTCAGAATGAATTGGATAAAACTCATTTACATACTATCTTTAAGACAAAGAGAAACAGACCTTGTAAAGTTTGGAAATATCTACCAACACTGAACATGTCTGCAATGGAGATGAATAATTAGCTGTAATTATGCACAGAATCAGCAATTGTGAACTATAAAGACTCGCGATTTGAGGTCGATATTTCGTGTCGAATTCAGAGAAGTTCATGTTAGTAATTGTTAGCTTGCGACATCGTATCCTACAGCTATAGACGGAGGAGATTCCTGAATTTAAATATGCACAATTGTCTTGATGTAACTAGCTATGTCACGCGGTTTCACTCACATTTAAAGGAATGTCACAAACCTATGAATTGTAGTGACTTTAGATATAATACGTGGAATTAATGAAAAAAGATGAAAATTTACGTCAAAATGAGAGCTATAACTTTTATATATTTACATATGTGTAATCCTTTAAATTAGATTTTGTAGTATTGATTTGAAACGATTTCACACAGACTAAAGCAGACAGAAAATAAGCAGACAAATATTCTACTGCCACTGAAACTATTTATTTGCAATTATATGCAATGTACGTCTGTACATCGCGTGTGTCTACACGCTACTTATTTCTATTAACGTGTATGGATGTTAACGCATGTAAAATATATCTTATAGCTAAAGTATGAAAGAGATAGGAAGCAATCAATTAAATATTTGTATATTGTTCAGACAGGTGTTCAACTAGTGGTTTAGCAGTAATATCAGAATTTTGCTTTTACTCTTATACATATGTCTCGTCATATGCAAGATCGCTAGCAAAATTACATAAACTTTGTAAATCTATATTGTGCAGAAGATTTGAGTCATCAAATCGCGGTACTCTGATGCAACATAATCATGTAGAGAATAACTATCCACACCTAAAAACAAACAGAGTGTAAATAAATTTAGAGTCAAGTCAAAATTAGAGTCAGTGTATTATTTCTCGTAAAAATCTTATAAAGTGGCAACCACGCAGTCCTGTCCGTCACATAATGTAACTTTCAAACTTTTTTATTTTTTTCTCGACGAGGGAAACCTTCAAAATCTATCCAGTTTTTTTTACCGCACTAACCCCCCTCACCACGGTGGCTGTCCTGAGCGCTACATGGAGGACTGAATAGCGACAAAAAGTGGCCGAATAGCCGAATACCGAATATTCGCTGAATATTCGTGGCATCTCTAGTTTAAATCATACAGAACTACTTAATGTTTGTTCAACGAAGAGAGTTGTAAATCCTGTTTCACTCAACCCGTTTAAGGTGAAACTACTTGAACGCAGTCTTTAATATGTGTAAACTTGGCTATTTGTTTAGAGTCTTAGGTTTGTATTCAATATCAACAATGATACTCACACGGCCCTGTATCTTTTTTCAATTTAAAGATTGCAGTAGCAAACGAGATCAATTCACGTAAGTGTAAGTCATGCCGGCCATGGACAACTGTAACCAACTTCATATACTTAATACATAGGTTCTATCTGAAGTCAATCAAAGATCCATTCATAATCCCGAGGACTAAGGTAAGATAGTTGCCTCGTATAAATGAGGCGGAGCATCATAATTTTTTTGATATAGATTTATAAAACTTGACCTCATACTTAGGCAAGTTCTGGATTTTTTTTTCTCAGCAGTATTAAGAATATTTGATTCTTACTACTGCTAATAAAAAGAAAATAAGATTTCTTCTGCTTCTTTTTGCATTTGACCTGTCGTAAATAGTGTAAATGGTTTAGTGTAACAAAATTCTATTTTTTGTTTACGTTACGTAACTTTACATAGCCTTTGGCTTACTTAATTGCTATGTAAGGGTGCTACCACATCACATTAGAAATTTTCACTTTGATATTTATTAAAAATGTGGCCGGACGACATCGATGTACAACATCTATGCCATTTAACTCTTCGTATCTTTTTTTTATAGTATGGACGTAGCAAACGAGCATGCAGCCCACCTAACGGTAAGTGGCCCATGCACATCTGTAATCAACCCTATCTAAGATCAAAGTCTTACATAAAGTTAGCCACAGATGCGTTGCTACCCCTGAGGACTAAGATGGACTGCCTCGGAAAAGTATGTCTCCCTTACAACCCTCTTCAGACCAGAACACAACAGCGCATAACACTGCTGTTAGTAGGCAGAAATTGGTGTGGGGGTGGTGCTTCCGGAGTCGAACCAAAAAGAGTTCTACCACCTTCAATCTTCGATTGTACAATTGATTTATGACTATAGGAAATATTATTTCTTTAGTAAAGATTTGTAAAGTGACTTGTTGATCAACTGAGTTACCAGACTTTTTCTGACTTGTAATATCAATGTTAAGCGCTGCTGTGTTCCGGTCTTAAGGGCATGGTGAGACTTACTTATCCGAAGCGTCCCAATTTAGTCCACAGTGGCAGCAAAGCATCTGTGGCTAACTTAAGCATCTTACTTAGGATTGTATATCAATGTCCATGAGTGGCAGTGGCCACTTGGACTGCATGCTCGTTTGCTACGTCCAAATTATATAAATATAAAAAAAAACAATTGAGCCATCCATGTCATTTATTGTCTTCTCTCAGTAATAAAGGCTATTTTGACGATCCACGTGGTGGAGCGGTTACTATACCGGTCTGACACTCAGTGGGCCCCGGGTTCGATCCCCAGCCAGACAGAAATTTAAATGATGAGTTTAGATTTCTAGGACTGCGTGTTTGTGTATTCGTCTTTGTGCGTCCATGGCACCCACGACACAGGAGAAAATCCTTGTGTGGGGCTATGAGTGTAGAAAGCGTTTTATTTTATTCTATAATTGAGCTATTCATAACAACTTAAAAAGACATTCTTGTAACCGTAGGTCACATTAGTATGGTAGCACCTTAAGTATATATGAGCTTAGGTAAGGATATTTGAAAGTAAGTTATTTATCAGGTACATTTCTTCACAAACTATGTTCCTATTCAGGTTGGGTCACTTTTTAATACAGTATCTAGGTTAGGTTATAACGAAATTCTTCAACTCGATAACGCCTACAGGTTTTGACGGATAATGTTTGACACAGAATTGCTTACCTAATCGATCAAATATCTCATTTAGTTTCTTTATTATAGACCTATTAAAGTCCAATGGTTGAGCGCTCGCAAATGAAAAAGCTTGTAATCAAATGAATTATAGGAGTTTTTAGGAGTTCGCGTCAAAAAACGTAACTAGTAATATATTAAAAAAGCGTTAAATTAAATAAATTATTATTTTGTCCTTTTTGGGAGCTCAGCAGTCTAAGCTCTGAGCTCCCAAAAAGGACAAAATCCAAGCAATAGGCTGCTTCCCACCCTAAGACGTAACTCTGTGTAACATCAACACCGACTGCGGCCATCAACACGCATACCAGATGCGTGGACAATTGGTAAAATCCGCATTAGTTGGGACTGATATCCAACAGACGATCTCAATAGTCTGATTGATGGATTACTCCATAAATAGTGCTCTTCAAACAGTGATTGTCACAGAAATTAATATTTGAGCAGAATGATTTTTGTCGCTGTAACTTTCTATGTGCCGTGACATTGGATACACTTTCATGATTTTAAATCATATACGAGCATTTTCGCTGTCACTAAACCCAAATAATGATAATGTTGATTCTTTGCGATACAGAATTTCTCCTCATCAAATTTTGTCTAAAGAATTCGTTACTCTTATCATGTAGAATAATCTTATAATTTTTAAGGTTTCATTTCGTTTAACTTTTAAGTCATAATTTTGATTCGATGAATGGTTTATTGCAACTATTTTTATGCTGCACTGCTGGAAGAATCGGTAGGGTCAATGAATAAAGATCGCCGTTGCAGAAGTCGACATCCTGACATAATTAATCGAAACGAAATAAAAAGTAAAAAACAACAAAGTACAAAATATTTTTTCAACATGTTATATTTTATTTTTAATTGATTACCGGTTTTATGTAGCACCACAAAGCAGAAATATATATGTCGGAGACGGACATTAGTTTGGACGGAAAGAGCGGCTAAAGCGTGCCACAAGTTCTGACAGATGACAGCACGGTCGCGTATACGCGGGAACGGCGCTCGGTTTTTCCATTGCAACTATTATTCGTGGGGTTTGCTCGCTGTGGTTTAAATTGTGCTAAACTAAATTGTTAGCGTAATGAATGTGGTTATAGAGTATTTTCTGTATCTCTTTGCTCGGTTACCCACCTAACGCCCACGTGATGTTTGAAGAGGGACCTAATAATTCTGACTATCCGACATATATGTATATTATTCGCCTTTGTATTAATTTTACATTTGATATATAACATAATTTCACACATTAACATAATTCATCATATTAATTTTAATGTATTTGTAACACATATTATGTATTTTTTTCTTTCTGCGCTCCTTTTCTACATTAACTTTAATTATGCAAATCTCACAATCCTCCATCTGGGAGGATGTACTTACTAAAAAGAAGTTTACTTTACACATTCAAATCGGGAAATAGTAACAAATATAAGTAATTCCAATTTCAAGTTTTTAAAATTCGAATTGTAAATAGTGGATTTGAAATTTTATATCTTAATCCATTTCGAATTCAAGAATATTTCGTTTGCACTCATACAGATAGGTTATGTCCCTGACATTCTGTACCCGAATCTTCGCTTTTGGTAATTTATGTCACATATTATTGCATTTCGTATGCAGTACGATTCAGTTGAATGTCAATTGTACATATTGCGCAATTGTACTTGTATTCAAACCATGCTTGTATGCAACTCAAAAGATTAAATCAAAGTTGAACGCCTTTGCTTGAAGTCACGTGTGTAAAATGCATGCAATATGTAATGTATAGGTATTGTCGTCTATATCTCTACTACCACTGGTACGATATACGATTTACTGGTACGAGTTACTTATTCAATTGGTCAGTTTAGAAGCTACTTTTGATTTCGATATTTTTCGCTATTTAAAGATGGCGGCTATCTAAATAACACCACTACACCCTGTGGTTTCAAACTTTCATATTTCCATTTTAAATAAGAAACGAACGTTAAAAAGTAGACAATTTTGATGGCATATACGATAACATATAATTTTCCATCCGGAAGGTTCTTACCACTTTTCATGTAACGCCATCCGTAAGCGAGTAAAATCAGATTTTTTTGTCATGTAGCGAAACACGGATAATTCAGCCAGTTAGTTATAGCAGTCACTTTAGGGTATTAATTAATTTAAATTGAGGTAGCAAACGATAGTTTATGGTGCTGATTACTTTCGTTATGCGAAATCTCATCTATCAAACTCATAATTTGAAAGGTTCTAACATCTGGTTCGAGTCCTAGATGATACAAAATGATACTAAATATTACCCCTGAGTTCTGAGAAATAGTAACACCATTGAAGGTGTGCGTAAAATATTTTTTCCAGTATCTTAAGTTAGGCCAATAAAACTTATATGAATTTGGCTTCACGTCACCCTTGATTTACTTGAATCATCTGTTAGCATCAGCAATCATAGCTATTATTTCAAGACCTTTCGACACAACATTTTTTTTGGAATTTTCTTTATTTTATTTTTAGTACTTTCTGTATTTCATAAACTTTATGGACATAATATTATAAAAAGATTAGCTGTTGCCTGTTACATTGTACACCCCGTAATTAACTACCTCAGGGGTGGAATATCTAAAGATCCTTTCATCAATCCAGCCCTCATCATTTGAGTTCCTCTACTAAATACAGACCTCACCTAATTGGGGTTTTAGTCAAATATCACCGTGCCTGGCATGCGTATTTGTGCCGCATGTGTTGATGACATGAAGATACTACTGCCCATCTTCTGAATTTTGTCCCTAAGTCGCGTCTAACGTCATCCACGTGTAGAGAGTTCTGCTTTTGACGACCGACACTACATACCATTTACATTTTTAAACGCACCTATTGTACAAATTTCATCGTTTTAATAGTTTAGAATCAGCAATAATTAGGTAAAAGCGTGTATGCTTTCGTTTTTTTAATACATAGAAGTCCTAAGTAAAATGTATCCTGATAAACCAGAGTTACAGTTCGGGATATTTCACCCTGTCGGATATTCCTAACATGTTACACTTAATTGCTTTCTTAGGCCAATTGATTGCACTAAGTTATGTCACATTCAGTTCACATTGATAACTCAATAGAGCCAGTTTATTATGTGTGATAATTATGTCATATGGTCACTTTGACACGCGTTTCGTAAGAGTGAGAGGGCGTGTTGTCATGTGGACAAAGAGATTAATGTAAACTTGTTTATAGTTGTTAGGTGACGTACATTTAACACACACACACGCCGTCTGCACTTATAGCCCCACACTAGGATTTCCTCCTGTGTCATGGGTGCCATGGACACACAAAGACGAATACACAAACTTCTGGAGGTTTTTGTCCGGGTTTGGAACCGGAACAAAAATCTAAACTCATCATTCAGATTTCTGTCTGGCCGGGGATCGAACCCGGGACCCGCTGCGTGTCAGACCGGTATGGTGACCGCTCCGACACGCGGGTCGTCTGAATTATGTGTAGTGATTTTAGCGGTTTACAACTCCGTCTCTTCAAAATCAGAAGAGAAACATCCAGTCTTTTCTTAATTTTATACGGTTTCGTGGAGAAATAATAATACGTGATATTATTCTGGGAACCTCCTTCCGCGTGATGATTTGATTTGATACAACCCCTTCCCCTAAATGTCTTACGTAATTAATGATGATCCCTTATCTGTATTATGGGTACTGCATGTATGGGTCTATTTATGTGCTTCGGATTAGGAATTATATTAGCTGATAAAAAGTTGCTCAGCAAAGAAACAATGAAGAAAAACTTCTAAGTTTAAAATGAGACAGTATGGGCGTATCTATTGCTTTTTTAGGGGCTACAGTGGTGGTCCTGACCACCTTAACCCTCTCTCCACTCTACATTCATTAGAGGTAGCCACTTAGTTAACAATAAAAATTTAAATGTATCTATATCTATACTATACTATTAATATATAAAATAGTGATGGTGTGTGTCTGTGTATTACTCAATCACGCAAGAACCACTGGTGCGATTTACATAAAATTTTGCATGAATATAGCTTATTTAACTGGTCAATCTACAGGCTAATTTTGATTTCGATATTTTTCGCTATTTAAAGATGGCGACTATTTTGGTGACGTCACTACACCCTCTGGTTGTGGGCTTTCATATTTCCATTTTAAATAAAAGAGAAAGCTAAAAAGTAGCAAACTTTTGGCGAAATATACGTAATATTTAATTTTCTATCCGGAAGGTTCCTACCACTAGTAGTCTTTATAAACATGGAATTAAACAAAAAAAAAATTAAAGATGTTTTCACTTATTCTTAATTTTTGTGTAAATTAATTTTAATTGCGCTAGCAATTTTATGTATTATCTATCTAATACTGATAATCTGCTACGTTATCAACATAATGAATAATAACTACGTGCAACTAAACTGACTACATATTTACTGCATGTTATCGTTTACCTAACCCCTAGTTACGTGATAGACTAATGAGAGAGATTTTTTTCTTTACGTGAACATTTTATATACGACCAATTAGTGGTAAATCTGAAGAATTGTAAGCGGACGCCTTATTTGTATGCTGTGGAAGTAACTAACGATCAGAAATATATTTAAATATATTAATATACTTGTATTACTTACTTCAAAACTTTAAATTTAGATTCCTACTTATTTACAAGCAATGATAACTTAGTGGTTAAAACTCAGCTTCACAATCGGCGAGTCCGAGGTTCAGGTTCAGAATTTTCAAAACAATATCACGTGTTTTGACTGTGAAGGAAAACATGAAGATCAAAACGCCTGAGCGTTCTATAGAAACGACTTTTTTCAGGAATTTAGATTGAAAATGAATCATCTCAGTCCGTCGACACTACGTTACTTGAAAGCCAAAATCCTTATCCGATATGCACTGTTTACTGCAGTCACTTGTACGGAATTTTTGAACGGTAATTTGAGGTAAATTATTTATCTTTTCCGGATTTCGATAAAAAATGCAGTCATATAACTAATTAATTATATAACATATTACGAAATATAAATGTCACGCCTGTGATCATATTTTGGCGAATGTTAAATTATGTAATGTTACAAGAATTTTGTAGGCTTAAGAGGAAATCAATATATTTTATTCTAGGTAAGTGCTACTATGTAGGTTTGAATGGTGGGGTAAGGGAGACACACTTACCTAAAGAGTTAGGGTCAACGCATCTGGTAAGACTTTGATCTTATCTGGGGTTCATTACAAATGTCCGTGGGCGGCAGAAGCCACCATCAGATGGACTGCATGCTCGTTTGTTATTTCCATATAAAAAATCCATTTGAAGAGATAACGAATACTCAGTTCAGTTAAGTATTATTAAGTGGCCGGTAGATTTGTAAGATTTTTGTTACTACCTGGTTAGTTATTTCACATTTTTTATATAATCAAAAGAGCAAACGTATAAGATTCCTTCCTGCTGATAAGTGGTCGCTAACGCCCATGTTTGTACATGTCCATCACACGTGCCTTACTGACTTCGACGACTAAGTTAGAACGCCTCGTAGTCTGCTTTACCGAACAACTGACACAATTACTGCGTTTCAAATGCGTCAAAGTGAAATACATAAAGTGAAGCGATATACAGCTACAGTCGAATTACTATTTATAAGTACCAACTACAAGTTAAGAATTCAAATAAAAATACCAAATAATAGACATTTGTACTTTTTATTAATCCTAATTACCAACTAAGAAAACAATTAACTCTATAATCACAACTAGATAAATAACGAAGCAGTAGTTCTTGAACATATCGCTAGGCGTATTTGTTGCCGACGTGATGCCTGACTCCCCACTTGTAGTTGGCGTTTTTGTCTGTCTTGACGAACGTGTGCACGGGGCCGGTGACCCCGCTCGCGTCTTTTACGTGGTCATCGTAGTCTTCATGGTCACGCTTCGGTCGCTGCCATTTTGGTTCTTCTTCTCTGACTGGGACTAAACACAAAGATAGTTAAAATCGTTTTATCTATGCGAATCTGTACTAATACTATAAAGCTAAAGAGTTTGTTTAGTTGAACGCGCAAATCTCAGGAACTACTGGTTCCATTGAAAAAATATTTTTGTGATGAATAGTCAATTTATTGAGGAGGGCTATAGGCAGTATAACAATACGCTTTGTTTGTTTTCTTCTTATGTAGAAGCGGGTGAAACCGCGGAGCACAGCCAGATTTTTAATAAGATAAAAGTAGCAAATGACCCTGGCAATCTGCTACTTCGTACTGAACAGGGTTTCTATATAGTCAATCACGGATGCGTTGCTACTCGGGAGAACTAAAGTCACATAAAGTCACATAAGAAAGTGAGTCGAGTCTTATAAGATAACTATTCTTAAAGAGACTTTGAATAGTTACTGTTACGTTACTCGTTTTATAAATTCTGAAAATTTATCAAAAAACATAATAACTATGATAACTCTAATTAATACCAAGTAGGATTGCGTTCTAGTTGAAATCTGTTCGATCGTTTCAGTCGTTTCTGCGTCATCATGTAAAAGCATTTTGTAAATGAGTATATATTTAAGATAAGAATCAGGTGGGTTCTATTCATTAATTATTCATCAAAAAATTTTGATTTTTTTAAAATTAAATTGGTTCTATACATATACACAAAATTAAAGTAGGTATTACATAATTTCAGGACGTTGAAATAGAATGTTATGTTTTAAAAGTTCTAATCTAATCGTTCTAATCTATTCTGAGTCTGATACTTGCCTGTTCTGTTGGCCATGACCAGCAGTAACAACATGCCATAGTGTAGACATCTTAATGTCATTAATAATGTGTTAATGACATTTACTATTAAATTTGCATACAAAGGTGGTCGCACCTACGTAAAAAAATAAGTACTATATAACTACTAAGCAGGCCGATCTCTCGCTCGAGGCTCGATGCCATGGTCGGAAGTGACAGGTCGTGGCAAGCAGTACGATCCTTCTGCGAAGCGATAATGCTCGCGAAGGAGGCAGCGTGGAGGACAGGATGGACGATGCGTCTTCTCAGGCATTTCGTCGCAGGCGGACAAGATGCTGCTTTCACTGAAATCCTTCCTTTCCCCGTCCCATGAGCCAGCGGTGGCGGATTCAGGGGAATCCAATTCCGATTTTTTTGAGGGTCGATGTCGTGTGTCCCTTCTTTACGCACATTTCATGTGGGGCACCAATTAGAGGTGCCCCTCACTCTCGGGGCGTGGCTGGCGTTAATAGCAGCGCCGGCCAATGCTGCCGGCCTGCGAATGTAACGTTAACACTTCTGACCCGGAAGAGAACGTCCAGAGGAACGCAACGGAGTTTAAGTCGGTAAGACTCGGACATACCTATTTCGCTCCCTCGGGTAAAAGGGATTCCATGAGGATGTTTCCAAGTTTTAGGTATCAGTATAAGTGCTATAAAGATACTTACTTGGTATTCTATGATGGCGTGGATCAGGTGCGTATCTAGTGACTCTTAGTGGTGGGTGGCGAGCTCTATGCACCGGGTAGAACGGCGCAGACCATGCCGATACCGTCAGTAATGTGCACGCTAGAATTAACTGCAAAAAAAAATATTTTTCAAAAAAGAGGAAGAATACGAAAGAAAGCTTGTTACTATTGCAATAAAAACTTGTTGTAAGAAAGAAAATGTCGTAAAAGTCAAAAACGTCAAAATATAAGAAAGGTAATGAAAGATTTTTTGTAGTAGAATTATACAGAAGAACATGCAGCTAAACCTACATAAAATGATCAATTTTGCAAATCCCTATTCATTTTGCAAAAATCTATTCAAAACCGGTCCAGCAATTTTAAAGATTGGTCTTTTTATATTCCCTTTGGTCTTTTTATATTCCCGTAACTATATCTAGACTATTCAGTAACTATTACATAAAAAGGTCGCACTTAACAGATAAATTCAAATTGATGTCAACACATATCAATTAAAACCAGTTTACCTGATTTACACAGTACTTACCCAACAAGTTGTATAATGAAATGAAAAATTATTACTACCGTTTGTTACTTACTACCAATTTGATACACTTCGAGGTTACGTAAATCAATTATGTAATTTTAATAAGAGCAGATCAGTGATATTATGCTCAGTATTAAAGAAGCAATGGTCCACATTATAATGATTAGATGTCTGTAAAATTGTGATAGGTTTTGTTATTCTTTCTAAAGAATAGTACAGCTAACTTGTTAGGTATTCCTAAAAGATATTATTACTAGTTTTTTCTGCAGGTACGCCCGCTTCTGTCAAGTTTACCACGATAATGAGGTCATAAACTCAGTGTGCCAAATTTCAGTGAAATCCGACCAGTAGTCTTATTTTTTTTTATTTATTTATTAGTTTTTGCACACGTTAAGCAGTTATCCAGCAGCCCTGAGGTCGGAGTGTGAATTTGTAGGGCAAATCTAGTATGCACTTATCAATATACTTAGTGATATATATACACATAAATTCACAAATACATATATAAGATATACATATGTCTGAGACGGACATAAGTTTAAACGATAAAAGAGTGGCAAAAAGCGTGGCACAAGTTCTGACAGATCAGCACCATGGCGATTACGCGGGAACGTCGCTCGGTGTCCATAGCAACTATTATTTGTTGGGTTTGCTCGCTGTGGTTTATATTGTGCTAAAATAAATTATTAACGTAATGAATGTGGTTATAGAGTATTTTCTGTATCTCTTTGCTCGATTACCGACCCAAAACGCCTACGTGATATTCTAAGTGGGACCTAATAATTATGACGAGCCGACACATATAATATTATATTATGATAGTGATAAATAATGCTCTTTGACTCTTCTTTTAAACATAGTTTTAACAAATACACACATCTCCTCACAAACGTTTGCCTTCAACATATTAGTGAAAAATTGAAAAATACAAAAGATTGAGATACAGATACCATGGAATCGTTTTGATCAGTTCCTTTTCAGCTTTTACTGTAGGTGGTGTTGTACTTGTAAACAGAAAAAAACAACTGCTGACTTCGAGACAAAGTCAAAAATAAATGAACAAAAGTTGGTTAAGGACAATACGTATACGTATCTCTGAAGTGGTGCCCAAAAATTGTTAATATGTCAAGTTATTTAATTCAGTAACTGCATAGTTCATTGCTCGTAATATAAATAGTCTGTTTTGACGAGTTGGTTTAATCGATTTCGATTTTACAACGTTACCTGTAAGCCATTACTAGCACTTAATCATACCTAATGTATAGTGAACGCGTTGGTAAAATTCCCGATTAGTACATTAATTCCAGCAATGGCTGAATACCTTACAGCATTGCTTTCCAAAGTGTGGGTAGATGCCCATTAGCGGGTCGCCAAACCTCCATAAGTGGAGTTAGAAATATTTTGACTAAGAGAATCTGAATGAGAGGAGTTTGGGGCAAACGGCGAACAGCCGACGGTGGGGGTCGTGGCATGAAAAAGTTTGAAAAACACTGCCTTACAACATTCCGAATACCTACATTAAAGGTTGCTCGATAGGATATATTTCTCAGACTTCGCTACGGGTGTGACTTGGGCTAGTTTTTATCAAAGTACCTATAGGAAAGTGCTTCAAATGTTGGCGTTCCGTCTGTATTTCCATATAACTTGATTTTCGTACTTCTATTAGTGCCTTCTATAAATAATATGAACAACGATTATATGATGTTATTATAATTTAATAACTACTCTTCCATTTAATTATGAAATAAGTATTATAAGTAAATTTAATTACATGGAATATTATTATTATATGTTCAGACTCGTACATCATTCTGGAAACGCATCTATACTAATATTATAAAGCTGAAGAGTTTGTCTGTTTGTTTAAACGCGCTAATCTCAGGAACTACTGGTCCGATTTGAAAAATTCTTTCGGTGTTAGATAGCCCATTTATCGAGGAAGGCTATAGGATATATATCATCACGCTAAGACCAGCAGGAGCGGAGCACCAATGAAGAATGTTTCAAAATCAGGGTTTTTTTTCTAATGAGAGCTTAAAGATAAGATTAAAGATAAGATTAAAGTTTCGTAAAAATTTTGTATGGCAGAATTGATCCCCTTTAAAAGTTCTAAAAAAAGTCAGCGACAGCATATGTCTATCTTTTCAGGTAAACTCACTGTACCCTTTTATATGCTAACCAAATTTGTTCCAAAATAATGCATTATTTGCGAAGTTGTTTTTATAAATATAGTATTTATTCTTATCTTAATAAATACATAAATTAGTTTTCTTTGTAGTAACTAATACGCGGGTGAAACCGTTGGGCGCAGCTAGTACATTATGAGATTTATATGTAACAAGCCCTTTCCCAGGGTTTCGCTTATTAGGGTCACGATAATAAATATCCCATGTGTTACTCTAGGTCATAACGTATCTGTGCCAAATTTCAGCGATATCCTTTCAGTAGCATTTGCGCGAAAGTGACAAACACACATACATCGTCACAAAATTTCGCCTTTATTATATTATTAAGATTATAACGTTAATTATTTTCTCACTGTATAAATATAATGTACCTAAAAATATCTTAAACAACAACTTGATTTATATTTTTATGTAAGTGGAAAACCAGCAGTGTGTCTGATTTTGAGTGACCGCTATTTGATAAGAAGTAGGGATTATAATATTTATACAGATGACTATGAGTAAGTATTTCATTAGTGCGTTATCAGCCTTTACGGTAATACATTACCGGATCGCGAATACTAAGGTTAATAGCCTTATTTAACTAACTTTATTTATTTTATTACTCATTTAAATAAACTTACCAAAACGTAGCAATCCATATCTGTTTTCCGCGACACCAATAGACGGCACGATGTCAATCTGGCTTTATAAGCTACAAAGAAAACGTTTTTAAGCACTTTCTACTCGACGATTTTACGCTTCACCGCGTAGATTCGGTTCAGATGATACGGCACAATGGAGTCTTCCGTTTGGTTTGAATATGCGCGATTTAGTGAAAAAGCAAACTCGCTAAGATCTTAAAATAAATCTGTATTATAAGTTATGAGTAATCTTTTAGTATTTTTAGCTTTTTCGTATTCTCATCATCATAAACATCTTCCATTTGGATATTAAATGGAAAATGGTTATGCATATTAAAAAAAATATTGAAGTTGACCCTGTGCGGGTCAACTTCACTTACTAAGGAACTAACAAGGCGATTCAAATAAAAGCTTAAAAGATAGTAACTTATTATAAGCACATAGTTTTTGGTAATTAGTGAGTAATAGTGATAAATAACTGTCACGTAAATTTTGGTTATTAGCGAGTAGGTAATACTAATAAATAACTGGCATTTAATTCAATTTTAATTCTGATATTACTGGTGCCTAAAGATTCCTGAAGTTGTTAGATATAATAGGGCAAGGGTTGTTTAACTTTATTAAAAAGTAAGCTTACTGCCTTGGCTCTATATTAAGACAAAGTCTTTTCCTGCAAATAAAATTGTGGTAGCAAACGAGCATGTAATCAATGACTGAAGTAAGATCATTGCCACACTTGGAGAACTCTGAAATAAATTCCAAATATTTCCAGGGGGTCACAAATCCAAATATCGGCTACAGGTGCGTTGCTACCTTTGAGGACTGAATGATTTATCCAACTTAGTCCAGTTGGATAAACCATGTGTACTATCACCTTTCATCTACCATATATTAGTATATTTTACAGTTTTTCAGGTTTTTCTACACATAAACATTATCCAATTTTCACCAAATTGGAAATGAAACAAGCCGCATGTCATGCAAATCATGTGCAATCGTAAAATAATGGTTGAACATACATAAAATTAAATATATGCAACAAATACAACATTTTCAACCTGCCTATCAACATTTGAAAAGTGTAGAGATAGTACAGTTGTACCCAATTGCCCTAAATCAGAAATTTTGTGTCCATTACCCAGTGTCCAGCATCTGTGTATACTAGGTAAAAAAAAATTAGGACCAATAGGTCCTCGAGTGTCAATCACGTATAGGTAAAAGGAGCACACATCGCCCCCGACTAGGTGGATCGATGAACTGAAGGTGAAAGAAGGAACCCTTAAATTCAGAAGGCACAGGACCGGTTGAGTAACGCCGTTTAGGGGCGGCCTAGCTCCGACGTTGGACCTTGAGAGGCTGATGGATGGATGGGCCGATGGAAGTAAAAATTAGGTAAAAGGCAGTCAGTACAATACCATGTAATCAATCTGATAACTCAGTGATTGTTTCAGCCACCTTGTAACAATTAAGACATTACGACCTTCAGTAAGATTAATAAAGTTCGATTAATAATAAAACGAGAAGTTTAGTTCACGACCTTTAAAATGGCACGTACTTTATTGTTTGCATTATATTTGTACAGTTCTTATTGTATTTAAGGTATTGTACTTTTTGCAATTTGTTTGCATTTTTCAATTGATCTAGTTCACAGTACTAAATATTAGTAATTTACCTATTATAAAAAATATGGTAAAACACTGACGTTTTTAACTGCCGTGACGTTCACGGCAGACAGGTGTTGTAAGACAAATTTACTATAATTTTAGTCCTCAGTAACCGTCTGTTACAGATTTGAGGTAGGACTTCCCTCCATATGAAATCTATGTATATCTATACTAATATTATAAAGCTGAAGAGTTTGTTTGTTTGTTTGAACGCGCTAATCTCAGGAACTACTGGTCCGATTTGAAAAATTCTTTCGGTGTTAGATAGCCCATTTATAGAGGAAGGCTATAGGCTATATATCATCACGCTAAAATCAGCAGGAGCGGAGCACCAATGAAGAATGTTTCAAAATCGGTGTTTTTTTTCTAATGAGAGCTTCCGCTGCATGCGCTGCGTAAACGGTTAAAGTTTCGTGAAAATTATGTATGACAGAATTGATCCCCTTTAAAAGTTCCAAAAAAGAGTCAGCGACAGCATATGTCTATCTTTTCCGGTATACTCACTGTACCCTTTTATATGCTAACCAAATTTGTTCCAAAATAATGCATTATTTGCGAAGTTGTTTTTATAAATATAATATTTATTCTTATCCAAATAAATACATAAATTAGTTTTCTTTGTAGTAACTAATACGCGGGTGAAACCGTGGGGCGTAGCTAGTCTATCTATACTTATAAAATGAGATGGTGTGTGTCCGTATGTTTCTCAATCACGGAGGAACGACTGGTCTGATTTTCCTGAATTTTGTATGGATATAGCTTATTTATCTGACCAGTCTATAGGCTACTTTCCATTTCCATATATTTCGCTATTTATAGATGGCGACTATTTTAATGACGACACTACACGCTTTGGTTTCGGACTTTTATATTTCCATTATAAATAAATAGCAAACTATTGCTGGCATATGCGAGGTTAACATTTAATTTTCTATCCGGGAGGTCCTTATCAACAACGGTTAGTGAGTCAAACCTAAATTTTTGTCACGTAGCGCACCTGTACCTACATCAGTTAGTAACTTAAATTACAGCAATGAAGACGGGGAAGTGACGTAACTTACTAAAAGAAGTGTATGCACCATTCTTATGAAGTACTAGCTGTGACACGCGGTTTCTAACGCGTAAAAAATGTAACTGTAAATTGTAATAACTTTTGGTAGCGTAGATGTATTTTAATGTTTTTCTTTTTTATAGTATGGAAGTAGCAAATGAGCATGCAGCCCACCTGATTGTAAGTGGCTACTACCGCCCATGGACATCTGTAATCAACCCTAGCTAAGATCAAAGTCTCACCTAAGGTTAGCCACAGATGCGTTGCTACCCTGAGGACTAAGATGGAATGCCTCGGAAAAGCTGCTGTTATGAAGCAGAAATAGGTGTGGCGGTGGTGCTTCCGGAGTCGAACCACAAAGAGTTCTACCACCTTATATGTTACCTAAACGTTACCGTAATATATATTTCAAATACTTTAGATTAAATTCAGTTGCTTTGGGTTGAGGACAAACACATCCATAGACTCCCTTTTTAAATTATTATTATCTACTTATTCTCAGTCCTCCAAATATTTATTTTTGCAAAATACATGTACAGTACCTACGATGGATACGCGAAAATGTCACGATTCATATATGTATGCATAACAATAATTAATATGTATACGGTAGTAGAAAACGACTCGATATAAGTTTATTCGATATATATTAATATTCGAAGTGGTCTCCATTGGCTGCAATACAATCCTTTAAAAGTTGAGGCCAGTTATCAGTAGCTGGCTAGCACTCTTTCTATTGGAAAATTATTCATTACCAATCGTATGGA
This sequence comes from Cecropterus lyciades, assembly GCA_002930495.1. Lineage (NCBI taxonomy): Eukaryota > Metazoa > Arthropoda > Insecta > Lepidoptera > Hesperiidae > Cecropterus > Cecropterus lyciades. Next base: position 934,865 of record MOOZ01001674.1, on the reverse strand, counting down.
TTGTTTTAGGGACTCCAAATTATCATGGCGTTTAGAGAAAACCTTACTCTCTAAAACTGATCATATATCAT
>MOOZ01001674.1:916395-927723 GCA_002930495.1 Cecropterus lyciades | reverse complement strand
CAGTACAATATATTTATTTCTATGCAGTTTTAAAATGTGAAGAAATACTACGTTCACACGTTCGGTACTACGGTAGTACGTTCAAAATAAGTTTTGTTCATATGAATTGGTATTGTGTTTTGTGCGTTGGTGAGCCTTAAATAAATAAATAAATAAGTTCTACTTCTGTACTGTATGATACTCCCTATCATACAGTACAGTAGCAATTCTTTAATACTATTATTTGTATACTTGTAATAAATAGTCAATATCCGAAAATAATTTTAGTCGACAACTCTATTGTTTTCAGTCACTTTTACGAAATTTTAAGTCTATTGATTCCATTGTAATTTCAAAACAGTTGCCATTATGAGATTATAAACAAAATCTGGTATACAAATTGCGTATTGATAGAACATTTAGTGCTTAAACTTTTTGTTACAATTATGGCAAACCTTATGGCCCTGACTGTACTAGCTGACATACTTTCCCGCTGACTGAGTAGTACGTTTCACAAGAGTTTATTGTCTGTACTGGCTTAATTTATACCCATAGCCTGTGTGAAAGCAGCCTTACGTACCTTCCGTTTGCATCTAAGTCCGGATATTTTCGTTCAACCGTGTTATCACTCATTGTCAATCACTGTATAAACAATGGGAGTGTAAAAGTCACGTTAAATATTAATTTATAAGTGCCGTTCAAGACTTAATTTATTGCAATTTAAATTGAATACAATTTTCTTTACAGGCGTGAGAAAATAAATAATTGGGAGTCGATAACAATTGTTCACGGGCGATACTGACAACTTATCATCAGATGAAATGCTTGGCCTTCCCTAATTAGCACTCCAATATATTTTTCTGCTGTCTTTTTGAGTTATCGCTTTATAAGGATCTACATATTTTGGTTCCAACTATATTCTAATCTACACGTAGTTGAATTGCTCGCCTGTTTGAATGAGTTCAGGTAAGAATCCAGTTCCGTGTTTGCATTTTTGTCATGACGCACAATTACTAGACTCATGTTAGATCCCATCCGGATCTGTATATGTTATTTTCGATACATAGAAATTGAATTCTTTCTATAAAACGATTGAAAAATACCTTTTTCTCAATTGTTTTAAAGAAAGAATTCAAACTTTGTTTTTTATTAGCTCTATAATAATCAGCGCTAAATAGTAGACTTCCATGAGATCGATCACAGGTGCGATGCTACCACTGAAAATCAAATTGGAATACTTCGTAACCTTAGGACCTTCCTATCATGCAGGTGTACACGCGCACGCGTGTCTCACATGCACACGTGAAATGACTCGATGCAGTTTCTTTGCGGCACGCGTATGCCATGTATGACAGAAAATGTATTTATAAAACAATAGTCAATAAGTGTCATGCGTGTGGATGGGAAATACGTGCTGGCTTTATCCCGTCGTGACAGGACAAACGGCCTTATGACATTCTTCAAGCCTATGAGTTTAAATCTACAGGCATACGACGTGATAAATAGGGTCCGTGACATTGCGGTACGTCAAAATACATCCTAAAGAACAATACTACGTTGTATATCACGACACGCGTCACCACAGTCAATATCTGTAGATATAAACTTTGTATTCCACTTTGATCACCCTGATGATTTCACCTCGGTAATCGGTTGATGTTCGAAAACCACCTGAGACGTAGTCACCTGGCTGATCATAGGCGACTTCAAAAAATATATTATTTCAGGCTTAACAGCACTTAACGCATATTTTTTTGTATAAAATTTAAGTAGCAAACGAGCATACAGTCCAGCTTATGGTAAGTGGCCACTGCCGCATCTGTAATCAACCCCAGATAAAATCTTACCTGTGGGTAGCCAGAGCTGGGTTGCTACCTTAGGACTAAGATAAAACGCTTCGGATAAGTATATCTTTATTACCACAAGCACCAGACTAAATCATAGCAATACGAAACATTGCTCTTATCAGGCAGAAATACGTGCGGCAGTGGCTTCCGGAGTCGAACCACAAACAGCTCTAACATATTAAAAGGCAGAAAGATATTCAAATTTAAGTATACGGACATCAATCTTACGTCACATTACATAAACTGTCATTACACGGGCCGCTTCCGATCCGTGATTAGTCACTTCTTTACGGTACCGTTTATTCCGCACCGCTCCATTTGTTTTCAATCGGTGTTACGTAAAATATTGCTAAATATAATGCTAAAGGCCCACTTGGTGGCAACGGTGATTAGTTACTTAACCGTGTTATTGAAGATGGATGATCTGTATTTGTTTTTAACATTGTTTATGAAGGGGCGTATCTGAATAAAGTCTTCATTAAACATGCAATATAAAACAACCGGTCGTAGTATTGGCTAAGATATATTCTTAAAAAACAGACATGTTTTGTTTCACTCACACCCAGTGACATGCTAATTGAAATAAATGAATAACTTATAGAGTATATAGTAGAATTGAAAAGAAGAGATTGCTACGCCCATGCCCGTAAGCCGTTAAGGAACTCGGTCCAAAGAGACGAACGTAGAAGTTAACTTTTATGCAGTCCATCTGATCACTTTTGCCCATTACATCTGTAATCAATCCCTGATAAGACGGGTGTCTTACCCGAGGTTGACAATTTTTTTTATTATTTTTTATTGATATCACTGAGTACTAGCAACGCCTCGTGTGAGTGTCATCTAACCAAAACACAGAAGAGTTAAAGTTGAGCACTCTGATGTTATGATGCTGAAATAGATGTCACGATAATGCTTCTGGAGTCAGACCACGTCGGGTTCTACTAGATTCATACTGACTTATAACTTCCTATTCGTGTGTTTGTTTCACTCGAAAACTGCTTGTCGGGTCTTGATGCAATTTGGCACACAGATTGTTTATGACTTGTGCTTACACATAGGATAGACACTCATTACCTGACCGAAGCGGAAGGAGTCACGGGAATAACTTAGTAGGTATCTATTTAATGTGTGACACAAAAACCGTTAAATTCTTATTAGGATACAAAATGCCTCATTAGAATCTAGAAATTAAACTGAATAATATGAATTACATAAGAACTGAAGTTTTTAGTACGAAAAATCCAACTAGGATCCATCTTCATCAAACTCTCATAAAAACTTATTCAAGTAATATTTAATTTTTATTTATTAAGCCATTTATTTAATTTATTACGTGCAGCTTATTCATATCATTTAAACATAATATATATCATTTTACATAGAACCATATCCCATTTGTTTGATTTGCTCAGCTTTTAAACATTTTAATGTTATTTTACAAGTTTAATATCTCTTCTATTCATATTATAATATAGAAATAAGATTTGAAATGGTGCGACTCTAATATTTCCGCAATGAGCATAAATCGTTGTCTATTGTAATTTTCTTCCTCTACGAATCGAGCTTCATTGGCTCGGTAATTGATAAAAATAATGTAAGAAGAAAATCCGACTATAATGCTATTCACCGGCAAGTGACCGTCTCTATAAATGAACTAGCCACAACACTTTTCACTCACCCACTGTCAATACTCCAAGATGTCACAACGTCTCCACGATACGACGGTATCATTATCATTATCAGTAGCGATAGAATTTTATCATTAATGTAGTTTATCGTTACCGTTGAATAAATAAATGTCAACTGGAAAGTGCAGATGAAATAGTGATTTGAAGTGAAAGTGCTATTTTAATTTTACTTTCAGTGACCATTCAGAGATGTAATGGTTCATTAAATTAAACAGAAATAACAGTTGCGTTTGAAAAAAATTAAACGGTCTTGTCATCATGTCTGATTATTTTAAATTCCGATAAGTGTAAATTTGAACTAAGCGTTACATTTATTATTATATATTTTATTAGTTTTACATATTGATTTAAACATTATATTAACAATATTTGTGACAAGTAGTCTTGCGTTCTGGTCTTTTTTGATAGGTGTTAAATTTTAATCAATACTGGGGCTATTAAAAGTTCATCAATCAAAATATTATTATTCAACGACCTTTTATTTCTAATATCTTGTATTAAATTTAAAAGCTGTATTATAAAATAATTATAATGAACAATTAAAATTCGAAACAACGAAAAATTGTGCCAATCCTCATCATTTTCATCACCATTATGAAAACTGGCGGGTTTATGTGTATTACTTGAAATAAAATCTTATGAAATAAGTATTCGTAACATCGATTTTTATTAAGATTTACGTTTTTTTTTTTATTTATTAGATATTAAGCACTACTTTCTATCAGAATTGTATGTTATGGGATTTACTAAGAAAACAGATTTTTTAATTTAACAAATCGTTGATTAGGGAAATTTTAATGATTTTAAATATTACAGAAATGGCTTTGGTGTTTGCTGGTAATATATTCCGGTCCAGTTTTGAGTCCAGTGAGATGTGTAACGGTCAGGAGTCCTCCGAGCAACCCGTCCACGATTGAAGCTCAAGCCAAATTTTTCCAGTAAGAATATTCACTCTAACCTATATTACCTGTCTGCATAACCCCGCTTAATAAAATGTTTGTATGTGGCAAATTTGCAATAGTTATGTAACAATAACCTTGATACTTAAAACGCAATTCATTTTAATTTTAATTATAATTACAATTTTAAGCTGACATCTATTGACAAAATTGATTGCGGCCAAAATTGGCTTGCCCTCGATTATCTTCGAGGCTGAATGAAATCCAAAAGTGAATAGGTAAAATTTGCTTTATAGGGATTTTTTCTCGGTACAGTTGAGTCCGTACAAGATAGAGTTCGGTCATGTTTGCGAGGACCCGAACACGTGGGAGCAGCGCTATGAGAAGAAAGATTTTAAGAATCACAGGGACATGGGAAAAGTAACGACTGTTTTTTATCTCGCTTTGTCTTCTAACTTCTCTGTGTTTCTTTCTCTGTCGCGCTTGGCTTGGCTTGGCTGAAGGTATAGACACTTACCGTCTGCGGAGGACTACGATCAGGGACACCGGTTGGGCAGCGACCGCCACTTCACTGAAAGGCATGAGCATGCGCGACCAGCTTCTGGACTGTTCTCTGCGAAAGTACGCTGCTTCTGCTTTTACTTTACATCATTTCATGATAACACATCATACCTACATTTTGTTTATCACTAAAAATCTTTCCATTGTCTTTAGTATTTGGATAGGGCTGGACTTGTGCTATCATAAAAATACACGTGAGTTAAACCATTGAATTAAGATTTCAATTCAAGATGATTTCATATTGAACTTTATGATTTTTACGTTAACTTTTAATAAGATTCTGAATTTAATTATTAACAAATTTTTTTACGATTACTTACGATACCATCTCCTTGTTTAATGAAGGTTAAAACATAGATATTTTAATCGTATCAAAAAAAATAAGAAATCAAGTAACAAAAATAAATAACATTAACTTAGTTGTACGCAAACATAAATGATAATAAACATAATAAAACACCAATTTCAATTAAATTACAATAATGAGTATACATAAAATAGACCCTTTATATAAGCTTTACATGTGCTTAGTGTAGTCATTTTTTGAGGTTTTTCATGTGCTTTGAGTATTGAACAACTTACTTTAGTACCTACACAAACCCAAAGTTTCAAAATAAATACATAACAAAACATAAATTTTAATTTTAATGATAAGTATGTATGTGTATTAGAATCCCATTATTTAAATGAGAGCATTAAATGAGCTTTTCTTGTGCTTTACTTAATTTAATTTCAGCGATCTATCTACATGCTTTGAGTATTTAAACAATTTCTGTGTTCTTATTCTTAATACTAACGTATTTATGTTTTCTTTAATCAAGTTTGAGACTTTCATTTGTTTATTGACTTATTATTATTAATAATAATAATGTGATTTATATCAATCCTAGGTTCGCTGGGGCGATAAGAAAGGAGGGTATGGTGAACATTACTGGGACTTGAACCACGCAGGTTACGCTGGAGATCGTGGAAATGATGGTTATGATGATGATGGAAGATATCACGGACAGAACTCCGGAGATGCCTTTGATCAACCCAGTGAACAAGCTCCAAACTATGAAACCGCCAACTACGATTCAGACAAATCCACTGAACAAGAAGACACTAGCAGAGAAAAGCGGGCACCGAAGAGAATCAGAATAGAAAGGGCACAAGACAAAGAAGACTCTAATGAAGAAGACAAACGTCAAGTTAGACGAAGACCAGCTCGTAAACAAAAAGAGCAGAAGGAAGTTGTTAACGATGATAATGAGGAAGATGAGGACTCAAATCAAGAGGTATACAGTAAGCCGTCTAAACATCGTCGTCCTCAAAAACAACATCAATATGAGTCAGAAGGCCATAAAGCTCCAAAAGAGAAAAATCATGTAGTATTAGTTGTTGATGAAAAAGAAAAAGATGAGAAACCTGCACAGTACGTGAGGCAGCCAGAACCGAAAGTATTTGTGCCTTATGAGGGAGGAGCGGGAGTTAGGCAACACTATCAAGCAGAGGCCAGCGCATCTGCTTCAGTTCCTAGACTTTTCCTAGAACCGGCTACAGGACATGTCGTAGACCGGGCTACTGGGCAAGCATACGTTTTACAACCAATTATTCGCAACCCCACTTTTAGTTAAATATTAGACATAATTATTTATATTAAGGGAACCGTTATTTATTTAATGTTTTAGGGTAAAATGACTGGAAATAAAAAATGTTTAAAAAAACACAACTTTTTCTCTTCCCTTACATAAGACGGCAATACAATAGAGAGTAAAAGTCTTATAAATCGTTTCAGTAAGTTAAATTGGAACCGAGACACTTTCTTCAATCGCTAGATCTGTGTCAACACACAACAGAAGCATTCTAATAGTTTTTTTTCTTTTTCCATTTGTTTGCGTTGTCATTGTTCATATTTATGTTCGATGAACCATTATCATCGATTTGATAAATATAATGTAGGTATGACTTCTTATAAAATACTTCATTGTAGGTTTGATTAAGCAGCTACTGTGACTTCCAAGTATACATGCATGCGTGTCTACTTGCTTGCAGCTCCATTTAATAACGAAACTGTAAAAACTTTTCAAATAGGAGATAAATGTAACCTTGATTATGATGGATATTTATAAGACAAATTTAACATGCACGCATTTGCAATAATTTAGCATGAATGCATGCATGCACACTTGCTTGCATCTGCATTAAATTTAATAATAATAATTTAGTAGTATAACTCACGTAAAAGTGACCTTAATTATGATGATACCAATTTAGTTCATTGAAAAAATGTCCTATCGTGAATGTTTAGATTTCCTTAATATCATTTGTCTTCAGATAAAACTCAAATGTTTACATCACGTAGATTCAAGCCGCAAACTACTTACGCTACACTTTGTAGCGTAGTGTAATGGCTACTATCAGTAGAAAGTTCGTTTTAGCGACCAGTTTGACTAGCAAGGAAATTGAAATATTCCAGATAAGAAAATGGGATGATAAAAGCTATAAGTTCCTAACTAAGACTATAAGTTGCTTCCTCATTCGTTGGTAATTTTATCAGGTTTGATTTATTTTTTGTATGTTAAAGTATTTATTACACTTGAGTTAGCACTACATAATATAAAAGAAAGTCGCTTCTCGCTGTATGTCTGTCCCTATGCTTGCTTTGATCTTCAAAATTAAGCAACGGATTTTGATGCATTTTTTAAAATAAATATAGTGATTCAAAGGGAAGGTTTATAGTATTTAGTAATACGTGAACGTTGTATATAGATATATGGGTCGCTAGTTTTTTATAAATATTTGTGAGGGTCATAAGAATGATTTAAAGGTGGAAAAATCCTTTAAGTCTTGACTCCAAAAGCACTACCGATTCGAATTATACCTAATGTGTCAGCGTAACAGCGGTGTCAATTGCTTTTATTTTGGTTTACCGGTGTTAAACTTACGAGTGGGTATATAAGGCATTTCACCATAGACCACAGGATAACACTTATGGCTGACATCAGAACTCCAAACATGTGTAAGTTAGTAATGGCCATCAGAATTTTATTTGCTCGTTTATAACTTCTATATTATATAAAAATCAAATTATGATGGTGATAAGATATCTCGTTAGTTCTATGACAAGGATTTGAATACACACCTATCATTATTTCAATAGCACATTTATCAACGATCTCACACTACGGGGCGAGGGTCAGTATTCAGTAATTACATTCTCACGTCTTCTCCGAATAAACTTGTATCTTCGTGATCGGCTCCAAACAATGGCTTTATAACAGTCAGTTATATGCGGGCGCTGGTTAAAACAAACATTCAGAACTTTGTAACAGATTACATATGTATTTACTTTGTCCTTAGCTGTTTCATTTCCATTTGTTTATCGCCTATCAGTAAAAGTTACAAAAAAGACAAGTAAATTACTATACTTAAGTGAATTGACCTAGAGTCAATAGATAATACAATGTAATTGCTATTTAAGATGTAGGTATATACTTATCTTTACTAAGTACTGTCATTAGCGCGTCACGTTAAATATGTTTGATTGCCTTATTTGAAAAGAAAAATGGGCAAAATATTATTGTATAATTGCGAAATAAACTCAGTAGCTTGTTCAGGGTTATCATAATGTAAAGTAGGGGACCAAAAAATCTCCCCGGGACACCCCAAATGTTTAACCGAGAGCACGCGACTTAGATAAAAAAGATCTGCATGCTGTGTCGCTATTGTTACTATATTGTGCTTCTGTTTGTGTTTTACTTTATATTTCATCACCTTTTCTCGATACCTGAATTGTATTAACCTTGAAGTTTGACACGAATCGATTTGGAGCAAATTTTCTTTATATTGTTTGTATAAATATTAATATTGAATTTTTGTTGGATTCAATTCGATAATAATACAATCAACTTTATAAAACTATGAATGAGTTTACGTATTTAGATAACGAAATTGATTTAACAATATTTATTACCTCTGAATTTAATTCGCAGTTTACACTCAAATGTTATCTAGATAATGAGGTCGGTCTGTGACTGTAGGTCATTCAATAATTTATACTAGGATCAATTAATGCAAAAGAAATGTTTATATAGGGACTCATATCATAGAAATATAAATATGAGAAACGATAAAATATTTTGAAATAGATATGATTTTTTCGTTTTTATGCTACCTACTGCTTGATCGTTGTCTTACTGAACATTTTCCATTTTTGAAGGAGTAGGTATGCGAAAGTAGAGAACAATAATTCTGTGAAAAACTTAAATAATCTTCTACTTGAATACAAAGGTTATCTTTTCTTCAATATCAAGTAGACAAATACTTATGCAAGACTTTATCATACCGCCTTAAAGATTAATATGAATAATTCGCAATGCAATGTCAATTCCCATGCACTGCCCCTAAATCCTCAGCAAGTAACGGTTATCACGTACCTAAACGGTCACAAGGTGTCCACCCTTACTTTCTAAACCAGTTTGACCAGTTCTAACGCCGACGTGGGAATCATAGCCAATGTCCCTAACTCTCCTTTGGCGATTGCGTCTTTTGATGTTTTTTAAAGACACAATAGATATCTTTACACTTGTTCGTTGCAAGGGTTGCACTTTAGGGTTGAGACACACGGGTTGAATAGTTGCATAATAATTTCGAAAAAATTATTGCGTTCAATTTCGGAATTATTATTTAATTTTTTGATACTTGGTCTATTTGAGTTAAAAGTAGGAAGTAAAGTAGGTATACATTTATTTGAATACCTGAAATATGAATTTGTAACAGCATTATTATTTTGAATAACATTCTATGACAACTAAGAAAACTAAGGATTCAGATTAGTTATGAAGTAAAAAACTAACAATAGTAACAAATAACTTGAGTTTATGCAAGAAAAATGCATCAAATCAAATACATACATATTTATAATTTTTTAATTACATATTTCTACATTCGCGATATAGTTAAACCGTTAATAATGTAAAAGTTTGTATAAAAATAAGAATTAACATCATTGCATTTTTAAACACAACAATTCCTAATGAATAAAACATATGATAAAAATAAAAATTCCGCGTACCTATCTGTAAATGGCATACCTACATTGTAAAATATTTGGGGACTCGGATTAAGTAACAATATTTTTTGTCTGTGCTATTAATCGTGCCAAAAGTAGTGAAATTGATATAAAGGATCCATAAAACATAAACATAACATAAACGCTTCCTACACTCATAGCATAGAAGGATTTTCTCCTGTGTCTTGGGTGCCATGGACACACAAAGACAAATACACAAACACCCAGACCCAGATCAGAAATCTAAACTCATCATTCAGATGTCTGTCTGGCCGGGGATCGAACCCGGGACTAACTGCGTGTCTTACCGGTATGGTGACCGCACCGCTACGTGAGTCGTCATGTATTAATAGTCCATATTGTGAGTTTGACAATTGTAATTATATAACATTTATTTATTTATTTATCTATTACATATAACACACTGCCATTACAGGTTAAACACTAACATGTTTTTAAACTCAAGTGAAACCGTGGGGCTCGGCTAGTTAGGAATAAACGTCGAAGCCGTGTGTCACAGATACGAAAGGGACTACGGTAGCACCCCAAAATGCAAATAAAGGGTCATTTACTGCCCTTTCCCACATAGGGCCGGTCAAACTGGTTTTTGGACGAATCCTTTTTGCAATTAAAGATGGAAGTATCTTCCTGTCTTTCGCCTTTTGTCCAAAACTCGTCTGACCAGTAAATAGCATGAGAAATGTTTGCTTCTAATGGCGATTTTTTTATTGCATTACGCAATAAATGAACGACCATTGTTTAGTAGTTGAATATGGTTTAAGTTGTCAGGTAATACAATTTTTGCCTTCTATTTCTTAAAATTAAGTAAAAGTTGAAGTAAACAAGTAACAATGAAAAGAAATATAAAAACAAAAAAACCGACTGCTTAAAACATTTTTTTCAGTTCACTTAATTAAACGTTTTATATGCGTTTTCGTCTAAATAGTCAAGTAAAAGTATTATGATATTTTAAAATGATCTCTTTACTAAGTATCATTTGATAACCATATTGTGTATTAACGATTTTTATGTATACAATGACATATTTAATTTAAAGCACGAAATCTCGAGAAAAAAGTCAAGTAAATATATGGAGATACCTATTTATTTTTATACCTACCTTTTTTTAATAGTATAGAAGTAGCAAACGAGCATGCAGCCCCCCTGATGGTAAGTGGTTACTGTCGCCTATGGACACCTGTAATCAATCCTAGGTAAGAGCAAAGTCTCACCTAAGGTTAGCCACCGATGCGTTGCTACCCCTGAGGACTAAGATGGAATGCCTCGAAAAAGTATGTCTC
>MOOZ01001674.1:848134-869472 GCA_002930495.1 Cecropterus lyciades | reverse complement strand
AAAAACTTTCTATACTCATAGCCCCACACTAGGTTTTTCTCCTGTGTCGTGGGTGCCATGGACACACAAAGACGAATACAAAAACACACAGACGCAGAACAGAAATCTAAACTCATCATTCAGATTTCTGTCTGGCCGGGGATCGAACCCGGGACCCACTGGGTGTCAGACCGGTATGGTGACTGTTCCGCCACGCGGGTCGTCAACTATCTCTTATATTTTGTAACACTGTGTTTAAAAACTTTACTACAAGAAACATTAATTGAGTGTTTATATAGTTGGTCTTTACTTTATTCATATTTATGTAGTATAACTCATATATGTAGTATAAAATAATATGTATAATTTCGTACCTGTAATCTGCCTACAATTCTCTTGGGTATAAGGTAAATACCTATCGTATTTCATATGATTTTCGGTTATACAAATTGTCTTAAGAAAGTGATATATCGTCGTTTAAGTTCTAGCACCGCGTAAATCGTTTATTGGCGGCAATAAAAGTTTGAAAATCATCGTCTTTAGAATCGAAATACGCGTCGTTTTGTCCAAACAGAATCAAGGTACGACACAATAATACCTTAAAATTATGGAAAATTAAAAGTACAAAATGGAACTTTACTTGCGTCTATGTAAAATTAATCGGTTTATGTCTCTCAAAAAAAAAATTCCAAAAATGACTTACGCGGTGCTAGAACTTAAACGACGATATATAAACCTAAAAGATAATTTTGTATCTTCAATCGATACAACATTAAAATCAGAAAGATATACGTTTGGGTGTCTGGTTTACTAAGGTCTAAGTGTTTGATATATTTTCTCTTGTGAACAAAGTACGTGACTGAAGTGTCGCCCTCACCTGTGATAACACTCGGCTTCGAGTGCTGGCTCATATATGTTACCGCTGAGACACCGGTGGAAACTACTCTCACTGACCGCGCTGGAGATACTTGTGTTTCTGTAACATTTATCAAGTGAAAATTTAATACTCCGAGTTAATGCAATGAAATGAAATGTCTTTATTTTGCATAGTCCTACGGGGGCACTTACAAATTGTCATTTACAATATTTTTTCTTACACTACCACCGGATCAGAAAATGACCTCACCTGAGAAGATCCGGCAAGAAACTCAGCGGGTTTGACTTTTTTCTTTAGAATACTTTTTTAACTAACTTGTTTATTACATGGTCCATTAAAGCTAGCTCCAGTATGTTGCCTTATATTTGGCTAAATAGAGACTAGTTTGGCAAGGTACGCTACACTTTGACAATTAACCATTCAAGTATATATTATATTGTTCCAAGCTGCTTTGTCTTCTATGTATTCAGAAATTTTTTAATATGCTTTGCAGCAAAGTTTGGTCTTAATCAATACTTTGAATTTACTAATTTCTGATTTCCATAGGAAGTGAAATTGTGCCCAATAATTGCCTATATTTGCTATCATAATAAAATAATTGTTTATTTCATAAAAACAATTAAAACATTTAAGGCTGACCTGCCATTGTGACGTCAGAATGGCTGGTCAATCTTAAATGTTTTAATTCTTTTTATTTATGAAATAAGCAATTCTTTCATCATGATATATTTGCTTATCATTGATAGCTGATAGCTGAAGCATTTAATAGGTAATTTTAGACACAATTTCAAAGCTAAATAATTATAAGTGTTGACCGGCGGCTCAGACGTTCACGGTCTTTCAACTTTTGTCTGGCTTGTAGAAAGCTGTAGGCTTACAAATTGTGAAATAAGCAATTAGTAAGCAATTTTTAACCTGTGAAAATTTCAGTAATTCCACATAGTTACTACTCTACAGAGATTGACCAGCCATTCTAACGTCACAGTGGCTGGGCAATGTTAAGTTATTAAATTCTTTTTATTTATGAAATAAGCATTTTTTATTATATAAGCAAATATAAACAATTAATAAGCAAATTTTAGGCAAAATTTCAAAGCTAAATGTGACTGTTGACATACGGTTTTGACGGTCACAAAAAATTGACATACATACATACAAACAAACATACATGCATACATATGGTAATCATGACCCGCCCTCCTGACGCAGCTGGATAATAATAATTTACTACCATTAATTACTTTGTTTGGAATAACCGTTTCTACTATGTGTTAATATTATGTGTCATACAATATTTCCACGACTAAACAGAAGGCTACAAAGAAGTTACCTGTGTCGTTGCCGCACAATTTAAACTTCCTACTGTTATAAGGCATCTCTGTCAACTTTGTCGGAGTTGAAGGCGTTAATTTTACACACGTACCTGAAATATTGTGAAATTAAGATTCGTATGAAAGGTTGTAAAGCCAGTGTGATTCAATGCGTGAATTAACAGCGCTACAACTGTTTTCAGTGTAGAGCTATTCTGACGTTTCATGGGAAGACTTTCTTTAAAAAAAGGTTGGATAAATTTGAGGTGAATACTTAATTTTTTAGGAGTGGATGCTTTCTTAATGGACTTCAGGAATGTTTTTTTTTTAGAGATGTTTCACAAGTTTATTTTGTATGCAAACTTTTGTTCCTCTGAGGGGATACTTGTTATCTACATCACTTTGATAAGCGGATCAAATAATCGAGGTTTGATATGGTATAACGAGTGAAATCTTCTCGTCTACATCGTTTCCGTAATTTCGTTTGCTAGCTCACAGGGCATAAAAGAGAAGAATTAGCAAAACTCAGAATAAAAAGTTGATTCTGCCATGCGTGGGGACCAGCCCTGCTCAAATGGCCACAATTGGTGCTTGTATATAAATGTAAGATGTTGAGAAAATAACGAGATAGCGTTGAGCGTATCCTCATTGTATAATGATGCCATCTCTTGATGAGTTTCGGAAACTCGCTACACTACGTAGAACTCTTAGGCTACTTAATATACCCTTGTTAACGCTTGTTTGTTGCATCTAAAGTATTTAAAGAAGCTTACCTGCATTATTACAGGCTATCATACTTTGAGGGATAATGTGCGTTCCGACTTCGGATATACTTGGACTGTAATAAGTAATTGCCGAAGTAGGTACTGTTTCTGTAATAATATATATAAATTACCTACCTTCATCCGCTTCAATTAAATAAACGCTATAAAATAAATGCACTCATATTCGAGTCATATCCCGTGAAATGAAATATCGTTATTTCTTTTTGCATAGGCGTACGGGGTACTTAAATATTGACAGTTAATAATAAAATTTTATGATTCATTATTTTTATTAGTAATCAGTTAGCACACCCAACATGATCATGTGGAATAAGTGAGTCTTGCTAAGAAATGCGGCCCCTGATAAAATATGTATTTCGTTGTGTTTTTATTGTTTTATTTTTTTAACTCATTATATATTTTTTGTCTTTTTTATTTTATCAGCTATAAGCATACATCATTATAAGCTTAAATATGTCTCTCGTTTAACCGAACACTTTGTATAACCTGTCATTGTAGTCAGTCAAGTAAGTCTTGTCAGTTTTATTTTAAAACCCATGATTTTGCAGTTTTATGTGGTTCTTTGCATTTACGAATTCTTCATCTAAAGTTAAGTAGCAAGCAAAATAAGTTGAAGCATAATGCCTTCAACTTTTTTGTTACTTCTATTTATCTGGACCATCTGGACTTGTAGAGGTTCTCAACGGTTCGGTGTGCACGCTTTTTTTGCCTAGGAATGAACTTCCTCCTGAAATATTCCCGGAATATTATGACAAGGCGATCTTAAAAAAAGGTGCGAAAAGAGCTTTCGACGCATTGGCGACTCTTCTAGTGTTGCAAATGTCTACATGCGACGGTAACTATTTTCCATCAGGTAGCGCATCTGCCGTATCGTTAGGTTTAAATATAAACAAAACAAAAATTACCTATATGCTATAATGGATAGTCTATAGATAAATATTTTCCTAAAGTTGTCCTTGATTCTATCATAAAACCTTGTATATAAGCAAAAAACCGCGCGATTTAATCTAAAACGAATCGATTATTTTCGAGTCACTGAAAGATAAATCCGAAAATAAAATCGTATAGATATAAAAGCGCGTTTAGGTAGTACATCAGGAATTATGCGCAGGCGTTCAAAACTGCAGCGTTAAACCAAATGGGGCGTTTTGTGCCAGCGCTATCTTTTGGCTTCCAGCCAGTTCCTGTTGTATGTAATAATTTGTATGCAAGCTGAGTTTTGGTTACGGAAACTCCAAGTTTCAATGACAAAAAAACTTTTTCCTCAAATTTCTTTATTAGAAACAAGAGATGCCACCAAGAGGAATGATAGTAGATGATAACTGGGATGGTCAATATTCACTCACAAGTTATCTCAGCAACTATATATATATGAAGCGCTAAAAATGAGTTGCGATGAGTCAAGCAATACTGATGATGATAATGATGATTCTCTCTCATTCGTAAGAAAACATATACTAATGGAAATTGTACAACCATTGAATATAAGACAGTTTATCAGAAAAAGCGCAATAGTTTGCTGCTAAAAAATAAAAATGCTGGAAATATTTTTCATACATCACAACTCACTCATAGATTCCAGGTATTAAATGTAACGTTTTCTTGAGAAATAAATATTTTTTTTTGGTATTCATATTAAAATATTAATAAAATCACTAACCGGTGCCCATTTCGTTAATTTCAAGGTTAATGTACGGTGCACTTGTGGACTTGTGTACAAAATGGTTTTCTGCTGCATACTCTGTGAAGAAGGTAGGAACATATTGTTATATCATATGGGTGGGTATACAGGTGGTAGAACCAGTGTAGTTCGACCGGGGAGGTACCACCGCTACACCTATTTCTAGCGTGAAGCAGTGTTTCGTTGGAAGGATGTGGTTGCCGGCTCACTTATATAAGAGGCGACCATCTCAGTCTTCGGGAGTAGCAACGCATCTGTGATCGACTTCCGATAGAACCCCTGTTCTATATGAAGTTGCTAAAGATGTCCACGGGGGCAGTAAACACTTACCATCAGGTGGACTGCATGCTCGTTTGCTAGTTCAGTTTGATAAAAATAAATAAACGTAGGCAAGGAATATTACACACAAATGTCAAAAAAACATTGAAAACATTTACAAACAGTATTTTTTGGCATTGCATTTAGGGTTTAACATCTTTGTGCCCACATAACCCATCAAAGACGTTCATGGATTACAAATGAAACCGATGAGAACAGTCTTCGATCGCATGTCGACAAACGGTTATAAACTAATCGGCGACAATTTAGTAGTTTATGCATGTATATTATATAAACGCCAAATGCTTAAACATAAATGATTATATGCAGATGCGTAAACACGATTGACGACAATCGTTGACTATTGACAGATATTTCTAATAAAATCAAATCGGTCGCTCAAGCAACAACTTGAAGTTGGACACTCTTAGCGGCAGCGACTAAGCCAACTGTTCAGTAGGTAAAGTGACAAGATTATGGCTTTAAAAAACTATCATTTAGGCGATAGTGCAAATAGGGCGGTCAACCTTACTCCTTAGAAATTGTAATGCATTTGTGGGTATTTGTGGTCTTTTAACACGCTTGTACTATTCTCTGTTATTGTTGTATTTAAATTATTTGAAAGAAATACCTGCATCTGTCGCTGCATCCTTAGTTTCCACCTTTTCTTTTGAAAAAATATGGCTGACATTTCCATGGGAAATGCCGCAATTCGTATTTCTGGCTACACATCTATTGATTATTGAAGAATTTGTGCCTGAAAGTAAAAAAAAAAACAAGATAAAAAAGGAGAAGTAAATAAAATGTATAAAAGTAAATAAATTATGTATAAATATAATAATATATATATATATATATATATATCCACAAAACATAGACAACTAGTCTAGAAATATATTGGCCTAAATTATGTAGAGATTATTTACAATAAAATGATACTGAAGCGGTGTTTAAAAAAGTAGGGCGTCATCAGATTCCTAGTCGTTAATTCAATGGTCAAAAGCTTAATAATAAAAAACCGGCAAAGTGCGAGTTGGACTCGCGCACGGAGGGTTCAGTACCATTATCTATAAAACGGCAAACAAATCACGTTTATCGTATGGGAACTCCCCTTAAATATTAGTCTAGCTATCACGGTTCATGAGTTACAGCCTAGTGACAGACAGACGATCAGAGGAACAGACGGACAGACGCCAGACGGATAGACGGACAGCGGAGTCTTAGTAATAGACTTCCATTTTTACTCTAAGGGCACGGAACCCTAAAAAAATCTGAGATCAATGTCTCATTTCAAAAGACATGTGAATTGTTCTACAAGAAAGCTGGAACAATTTCCTAAAGTTAGTTAACATATTAGTCGCACAAATACCCAGACTCATGGAAAAGTGATGAATGCAAGCGATCAGATACAGCATTTATCTTTGCGTTCTGGTTTAAAGTTAGTCATATTTCCTAGAGAACTTGCATCTTGATAAAATCCTAATGTTATCTGAGATTGATCTCAATGTGGTTGAACGAGTATAGTTCGACCTGAGAGGTACCACCAATACACTTATTTTTAGCGTGAAGCAGTTCTTACCTTTCCGTGGAAGGGTTGACGGCTCACTTTCATAGGTGATCCCTCATAGGTGATCATCTTAGTCCTCCGGAATAGCAACGCACCTGTGACTGGCTGACTTCAAATAGAACGTATGTTCTGTATGAAGTTGCTTAGAGATGTCCATGGGCAGCAATATGCCACTTACCATCAGGTGGGCTGCATGCTCGCTTGTTACTTCTATTTCATAAAAAGCTGAAGAAACAAATTTAAATTATTCTATTTAGACGTCCCGCGTGGCGGAGCGGTCACCATACCGGTCTGACACGCAGTGGGTCCCGGGTTCGATCCCCGTTTAGTTTAGATTTCTGTTCCGAGTCTGGGTGTTTGTATATCATCTTTATGTGTCCATGGCACTTACAGCACAGGTGAAAATCCTAGTGTGGGGCTATGAGTGTAGAAAGCGTGCGTTTTATTTAAATATTTCCTACAATTGTGATAAAAATGTTCTACAGTCACAATTATATAGTTATGTTTAAAAAAATATCTTACCAACGAAGAAAGAAGATCCAATATTATCACGTTTGTTACGTGATTTGTTGCTTCTGAATGATGTCCCAGACACACCTGAAATACAACTCATGAAGTAATTAATAAATCACATACAAATTATTTTTACTGAATTAAACTTAGTTTTCGTTGCCTTTGCAGGAATAATAACACAAGACACAATCGCAAATTTTACTGGAGAGGTAAAAATTAAACAATACTTTTTGTATTTAAGTGTCTCTTTAATGAATGACGTTCAATTAATAAAAACATAAAAGGCCATTAACCACAGTGTAATTAGAGCACCAAGTTTTCAATTATAAATTAATAAATTAAGAAAAAAACTATATTTTCAACTTAAAATTGATGATTTTTTAATTTTGCGGTTATTTATGCAAAGTTACGTATTGTAAGAGTATCCGTATAATACATATAGGTATATTTAACTCAATTCTGATTCCTTTACAAGTACTTATCAGTCATAAGCAATCTATTTTAACAGCCTTTAGATTTTACTGCAAGACATAGACAAGACATATTTTTATAAGAAGGAAATTTTATAGCCACCACGATTGGTTGCGTGTTGGTGGCTTCAGTATTCGTTAACCGTTAAAGGACATAACCTATATTGAATGAATATATGAAAAATTAAAAGATCGTGTTTAGGATCCGACACTCGGTCCCGTTCAGTGGCCAGGTTTAACTTCTAAGCTTATAGACGAATAAAAGAATAGAGAAAAATACTCTCTAAGCGGATAACTCCGCCTGTTGAATTTTATCTCTCGGTTTCTTTCCACGATATCTAGACTGGCAGTATTCTAGGCGTATATCACATGACAATTCATAATTATAAAATAGCAAAAAATAAAGTTGCTGTAGTGACAATTATGTTAGCTTTGCTCTAACTTGAGCATTAGCTCAGTTAATATAATATATCTTGTTAGTTACACCTTAGGCTAAGAATATTTGAAGGTGGTGTAACTCTTTGTGTAGCAGTGTCATACTCTGTTGTGTTCTGGTCTGAAGGGTTTTTTCATAGTCATACTTTTTCGAGGCATTCCATCTTAGTCCTCAGAGGTAGCAACGCATCAGTTGTAACCCTTAGGTGAGACTTTGATCTTACGTAAGGTTGATTACAGTTGTCCATGGGAGGCAGTAGCCACTTACCATCAGGTGGGATGCATGCTCGTTTGCTACTTCCATACTATAAACAAAAGCCACTGGCGCTCGCCCACAAAACATCTGCCTGGCGCTGCCAGCGTCACCATGGCAATATCGGCAGTAGCGACATTTCATATGTGTCATACTTTTATTAGTAACGCTCAAAGACGCTAGTAGCGCAGAGCGATTGACGCTCGAAGCGAATGTTATGTGGTCTTAAGGTTAAACGTGCCCTATTTGCTGAGCATTTGCTTTATATTAAACGAGACCGCAATTTTTTGTGGTAACATAGCAAGCGCGGTGTGGTAGCGTCCGAAAACTTGTCGGAATCCGCTCGCGATTAGATCGCCAGGAATGTGGATGAATTTCAATAAGATACATGCCTCTGTAGCCATAACATATGACGATATATAAACCGCGTCTTGTCATTAGAAGACTTTTATCTGATTGATATAGCAAACGAACATACCGCCAAACGAACGTACCACCTGATGGTAAGGGGTTACCTGGTGGTTTATGGACATCTGTTATCAACCCCAGATAACATCAGAGTCTCACCTGAGGTATAGCCACAGAAGCCTTGCTTGATGACTTAGTTATCCCTTCTTAAAAACGTCCGTCCTCCAGCGAATCACTCACTAAGCGACGGATATTGGAATTCCTTACGAATGTCAACTGTATTATTTGCTTATAAGGGTCAAATCGTATTAGGCGTCCGTGCACTCCATATCAACAACTATCAAACACAGGATCAAGATGTAATAGATGCAAAAGAAATTAAAACGTTTTTACATCTATTTGATTGAATACTCATATACTTTTCATTTATTTTTGGACTGTACTTATTGTTAACATTTAATTAACTTGGAATACGCAATTATAATAAATGTTTAAAAAAAGTGGGGAATTGAACATTTGAACCGTAGATCTATGTCATGTAACATGTATCGTAATATTTATAATATCAGTTGGTTTGAAAAATCTATTGTTTAAATTCTTTGTTAATGTTAGCCTATTTTTCACTATTACCCGACTTTCAACGATGATAATAAAATGGTGAAAATAATTTTCTTTTAAACTAATTATAAAAACCTCTAACGTTAGTAAATGTTATACAAATTCTTAAAGAATCACCAAATCTTCATGGTATTCAAGCAAAAAAAGCATTTTGTAATTTAAAAAGCAAAACAGTATTTTATTCTATAACATTTTTTTGTCTATCTTCTTAAAGTCTTTGCTTATTAAAGCGATAGACAATAGGCTATTTATAAAATACTGGCTTTGTATTATTGGTTCAAAGAGTCAATTCAGACACTCCATTCTGTGTTTATTCCCAAATAAACGCAATAGTAGTCAAAGGTCAAACCTGTTTCAATTTTATTGCACACCGACGTCCATGATTTCAGCCTGAAAGAGGCAGTTATTTCGGCAGATTTTTGCTCGTTCGCCACCGCGTCTGTGCCTGGATGTAAAAAGTAAAAACGTGTCACGAACCCATGAGGGGAAATAGCTACGGTTTACGCGAGAATGTACTTCATTTTGGCCATTTGGCAGATGGATAGACGAGGTCCAGTTGAATAGATACGTGCTACTATATCTGGCTGTTTGTGATAATACTCTTAAATTCTGCGCCCTTGGTGCTAGTTCATTAGGTTTCCTTAAAACATTAACTTATTAAGCTGGTAGAACTCTTTGTGGTACGACTCCGGAAGCACCACCGCGACACCTATTTCTGCCTAATAACAGCAGTGTCATGCGCTTCTGTATTCTGGTCTGAAGGGTATGATAAGGGAGACATACTTTTCTGTGGCATTCCATCTTAGTCCTCAAGGGTAGCAACGCATCTGTGGCTTACCTTAGGTGAGACTGATTTTACC
This sequence comes from Cecropterus lyciades, assembly GCA_002930495.1. Classification (NCBI taxonomy): domain Eukaryota; kingdom Metazoa; phylum Arthropoda; class Insecta; order Lepidoptera; family Hesperiidae; genus Cecropterus; species Cecropterus lyciades. Next base: position 859,398 of record MOOZ01001674.1, on the reverse strand, counting down.
TAAGGTTGATTACAGTTGTCCATGGGCGGCAGTAGCTACTTACTATTCACCATCCATACTATATTAACATTACCATAAAAACAATCATTGTTTCCGTTTTCACCCAAACATTGAAATGTAAATTACACGTTTACGTTTTCGGCCATACGTTGCATTGTACTTCGCAATGATAAACAAAGACGTAAACAAAGATAACGTAATAAACTCGTACTGATGGCACGGGAGCTTTAGTTCGCTTGCGCTGTTATTTTGTTACATATACTTATGTACAAGCCGACCAAGCTAACTAGACGAATGTCATACGTGACGTCACGCTCAGCAAGTACTGAAGACAAAAAAGTAGCAATAATGTTGTTTTGCGAAATATTGATTTATTTCAATGAAATGTAAATTTTAATAAATTTCTGTGTTTATAAATTATACTTAAACAACGCATTTTTTACTTATTTTCGGTTATCATTGTAACAAAAACGAAATGAGTACGAAAAATAATCTTTACTTATTTATTTTATCACAAAATGTGAAATGCATTATTCGTTCACGCAATGTGAAATGTATATGTAAACATACCAACCAACCAATAAAACAATATAGCAATACGTAACAATATTAATCCATCGAAAATCTTCGGCAATATCTATTTCTGCGAGGGTGTAGCTGCGAACGGTATTAGGACGATAGCGGGGCATAGGCGGGACCGGGGAGGGAGATCGCATTCCGCCCGTTCGTCTAGTTCGCTTGGTCGAGTTATAATATCTACTTATTTCATATAGCGGGAGTTATAACGTACAAAACATGTATATTACGGGTTAATCATACTAAAATTAGTTGTTTAAATGTAGGTATATAACAATATCCAGGCTATAATTTAATTTACTTCTTCATTCTAATATACTTGAAATGATACGTATAAAGAAATATCATTAGAATGACTATGCTGGGATTTATATTTGCATAAAATATATAGATTTTAGAAAATATAGAAATATGGACAAAATTTAATTCTGCTAACCTTTGAATTATTAATTTGTGTTCACTCAATCAAATTTTCCGGGATATAACAATACAGTGTCATATAAAATCGTGAAAAAAGTATTTTAAGTGAATAAATTATAATTCTGGTCGGATTTGGCTGAAATTTGACATGTAACTTGATAGTTTATGACCTGGATTAAGACATATGAGTCATATGATACTCACTACCGTGGCAAACGTGAGCAAAGCGGACGTTCCCGGAAATAAGCTAATAGTTATATAAATAAGACTATATACTTACCAAATTTCTTTGCACGAAATTCTGTTCCGACTTGGCAATGAAAAAATATGTTTTCGTTAAAGACTATAAGATATAAGTAGTCCTAAAATGTTACCTGTTTCATTATACACAAATATTGTAGTTTGCACATCAGCATTGTCCCAGTTTATTGAACGCAGACACTGCATGGTGCCCACTGTAAAACAAAGATAATAATGTAACAGTGTGCTGAGGATGTATCCTTTTTTATCTGTGAGCGGTGAGAAGCGGTGAGGAATGGCGCTAAGATTTCGCGCGCTTTTAAATTGACAGTTGTTGATTGCATAAAAAATATTGCATATTTTTTTTTTATAAAAAATTACAGGAACGTTAAAAAAATATTTTCATAATATGGTGTTTAATAATAAATTTTAATAATATGAAGGTCCTTTTTGGTTTGACTCCAGACAGTGGTGTTTGTCGTCACATGTATTTCTCCCTAACAACAGCAGAGTTAAGCACATGAAGTATTTTGTGTTAAAAAGCGTGGAATGGAAGACATCCATTCGACTCCATTCCATTCCATCTGAGACGTTCCAATTTAGTCATTACTAGCTTATCACATTTCGCTGGATCACGACGACGAAACTATACCTACGAGTGTATGAACGCCGACTTAAGAGCCATGTACTGTGTACTGTGTGTATACTAAACCAACATTTTTTCCTTTTACTTTTTATGACATGGACGTGGGACTTATTTTTACTTTCATTTTTTTCATGTTTTATATTTTTACCATCAGATGGACTGCATGCGTGTTTGCTACATCCAAAGTATATAAAGCAAAGTTATTATAAAGTAACACCTACTCACACCTATTTCTATCGTGAAGCAGTTCTTGCGTTTCTGTGGAAGGTGTGATTGGAGGCTCGCTCATATATGATGCGACCATCTTAGTCCTTAGAAGCAGCAACGCATCTGTGATCGACTTCAGATAGATCCCCTGTTCTATATGAAGTTGCTTACAGATGACCATGGGCGGCAGTTACGACTAACCATCAGGTGGACTGCATGCTCGTTTGTTCGTTCTGAATGAGATAAAATAAAACTAACTTTTCTTAAATTTGGAGCGTGATTTCGTCCAATTTAACCAACGTTCAGCTGTCCTCTTCCACATTCCCTTCCAACGGTGGCGACCACCTTTTCTGATGGACATTCGCTTGCGTAATGTCTCAAAGGGATGCGTCACTGGTAAATGATATCCATAATGATATAACGTCCATAAGGGATCATCCATAAATTACGTCACAAGATAACGGGAGGAGGGGTCAATGATGTGACAAGGGGGTACTGAATTTCGTGACGTCACATTTCAAATATATGTAAGTATTCAAATCTCATTTATTATATGAGAACTGACGTTTTAATTTAATAACGTTTACGTATAAATTTGCAATATGTGACAATACATTAGGAAGGAGGGTCTCACAAATGTGACAATACATTAGGAAGGAGGGTCTCACAAATGTGACCAGCGGTGCTAAGGACGGGGGGAGGGGTCAAAAAGTCGGGAAATTCCTGTGACGTAATTTATGGATGGCCCTTAATAGAATAGAATAGAATAGAATAATCTTTACTGCACACTATAAAATATACAAAGATAAAAATAACATGTAGATAAGTCGTATTATATTCATTATACTTATAAGTATGAAGTAAAATATATTTAGTTTGATAGGCGTGAAATAGTTATCTTGTTATTTTTTTGAGTAAACAAGTAACATTGTATAAATATGAAAACAAAACCTTCAATTTAAGCTTTTATGAATTTTCGTCCTAATGGTAACATAAAAGTATTATAATATACACATATATTCAAATATGTCTGTTTTCTAGTTTCCGTTTAATACCCATATTGTTCTGAAAATGAAAGGTTCCTTTTGCCTATTTATAAGCGCCATTTTTTAATTATATAGCTCATGTCACTCTACAAACTTAAACGATTCTAATGATTAAGTCACAATCACAGTCACAAATTACTGAATCACAAAGTATGTGCGTAATGCTGTTTGGGCTGTAGAGCGTGCCAAAGATATGGTCATACATACGTACAAACATACATATAAACATATGTACATACATACGCTTCAAAAAATCTACCCTCCTTCTGACGCAGTCGGTTAAAAATAAGCTTCGTTAAGCCAAATCTATAATAAATAATACGATCGGATAAAAACTCAAAAATTATGTGCATGTTAAAGAATATTGACTAAATTTAACTTATATAGATTAACTAGCTGTGTCCCGCGGTTTCACCCGTTACTACATAAGAAAAAAAACAAACAAACAAAGCCTATAGCTAAAGCCTTCCTCAATAAATGGACTATTCAACACAAAAAAATATTTTTCTTTTCAAACTAGTAGTTCCTGAGATAACCGCGTTAACCAAAGAAACAAACTCTTCAGCTTTATAATATTAAACTTACGTCTATATCTTCTTTTATGTTGACGTCTGTAGTTTTGGCATTTTTTACAAAGCTCTTTGCGGTCTCGACTCATGCTGAGGTCGTCATATTTTTTGACTTCTTTTTTCCATGAGTAGTGATGGAAATAATCATGGTAGTTGTAATTGTCTGGAATAACAGGATATTGTTATATTTAAGGTATATTTATCGTATGTATAGCAAATTTTTACGAAAATAAGAAAAGGCTTAACTGCATAAAAATAGGGGGAAAAACAAGCACTGCAATGGAAAAAAAAACATGTAAAATATCACGTTATCAAGACATTCTTTCCATAATAGCGTTTGTATTTATTTTTTCTACGAACGTAATGGGTTGTACTTTTTTGTCTTAAAAAGAAAAGAAAAAAGAATAACTCCACAAAGTTTCACCCCGCAGTAATTCTTAGGTTAATAAGTAAATACATAATATCTTTATTATGTATATACAATTGATAAGGTGCCTGCAGGCAGGCTGCTAGCAGAAATGTTATGTGTAGGAAATTTCGGTACTGGATATGGATATAGGAATAATATTATACCAGTTTTGGATAGGGTTACGGATATGTAATTATTTCGGATGATAAAAGAACATGTCTCGAAACATATCCGAAATTAACTGAAAGTTTTAAGTTTCAATTAATTTTGACTAAGGTTACGCATACAGTTTTATTTCGGATATTCGATATTTTTTGTTACGGTTACGAATTTCCATAACATCCTTGGTAAGAGACGCATATGACGTAAAGCACAAAACTAATACAAGATGAGGTGAAGTCACCTGACCACTTCCTTTCAAAGTCATGCCTCTCTCTATGGTCATAGAAATGGTTACACCAATTAGTGCTGGTCATAGTTCCGGAGGTATTCGAGAGGTTTAAAAGCGCAGTGCTCGCTTTTGAGCTACAGTGGTGCTGGGACCAATCGCGCTCGTCCAAATCACTTTCGTCATCCATTTGTTCCAACGTACACTGACTTAGGTCGCCACAAATCTCCGGTTGAGTATAGACACTGCTCAATTTATCAATGCCTTATAATAGAAAAAATACATTGAAATTGGTTAACTAATTTATTAGCAGTTAGTAGTCGCACTCTTTCTCTACATCAACTTTAATATTTCACTGTGCACGCAATATTCGTAAAAATGTGCTGCAATTTTTCGATTCATGTAAGGATACAACATAATTTTAATCGATAATATACAACACGCATAGTGTAGATCTCGAACTATGTATAAAATTAAGTAACGTCTGTTGCATCCAGAAATTGACCGCTTGTGCCGTAAATTTTTGCGCGCTTCCGTGCTTCAGAGTTAGGTCACTTAAGCTTTTAAGAAAGGCATTGGAGTAGCGCGGTGGAGAACGCTCTAGGCCCTCCCTCATTGTGGGTGCCCATGCCCAGGAAAAGCACGACATGAAAATTTAAGCCAAAATAAACACTTTGTCGACAAATGACGCAATATACTATTACTACTATTATTTTTTTTAAATTATTTATAGCACGGAAGTAGCAAACGAGCATGCAGCCCACCTGATGATAGTAGCTACTGCCGCCCATGGACATCTGTAATCAACCCCAGGTAAGATCAAAGTCTCACCTAAGATTGGCCACAGATGCGTGGCTACCCCTGAGGACTAAGATGGAATGCCTCGGAAATGTATGTCTCCCTTATCACTTAAATGTTATCCTTTTAGATTAGGAAGAAACGTACCATCAAAATTTGTTGTTTTCTGTATAACTTCTGATGGACATTCCACATACGAAGGTACGGGAGTATTGTTTGAAGTTTCTTTAATCCGTACTGGATTGGGTGTTGAAGGGTATTTCATATTTCTGCAAAGATCTTAAAACAAAAGTATTTAATAACCATATTTAAGAAAAGAAATTTTAAAGTACGATAACTATTTTGTTATTTATTAATAGCTTATAAATAGGTGAAAACATCAAAGTGGTTTTTCTGTTACAAATAACATGTCACAAATATTTGACAATATATATATGATGCGATTTTTCTTAATTTTTTACGTATAAACAAGTTTGTTTTTAGTTATCTGAACGGATATACACTTTACCTATGTATAAATTATAGCCTGGATATAGAAAATAACCTAATACGCGGGAAAAAAACTAGTACTAAAAATACTTAGAACGACTTTAATGCATATTCCATCACTATATGTTTTGGTTTTTACCTGTTTTTAATTGTTGCATGGGTTTCAGATCTGTGTTAATTTTAGGGATAGCTTGATAAACATTTTGGGGTATATAACATTCCGGTCTATTTTTATTGACTATAACTGTGTCTCGTGCGGTCAATATATTAACTGCAAAAAAAAGTATTATAATCTTTTTTAGAATAAATATTTAAGTGTGCACAGGTTATAATATTTTTTTTTTGTAGTCTACCCAGTGGCTGCTATATATTACGAGTTTGTACATTCAGAGACTTAGCGTGTATATTTTTCGGCGTCGGATCTGTGAAATAAAACCTAAGATTTACCAAGTGATAGGTAAATACTTATAACAACTGTCTTAAGACTACTAAAAGTAGTCTTTACCTGTACCTGTTATAAGATTTTTTTGAATTCTAGGTGGATTATGTTTTGTCCCTGTAGTTCCGGGACCAGAATAGGGCTACGGTATCCCCTGCCTATCGTAAGAGGCGACTAAAAGGGGGCTTTTGGGGTTGCGGGCGGCAAGAGAGGGAGCTCAAATCGTTCAGCCAAGCGACCTCGGGAAGGACGGCGGCATGTGTGTTCGCATACCGTCGTAACATGTGAGAGCCCGTGAGAGCCCATAAGGGGCATCGCGCTCAGAGGACTCCGGTTGCGTTCCGTTGGAGATCCCGGAGTCCCCCACGCAGCGCTAAGGCGGCCATCGGCACAGGGGGGTTTTAGTGCGGTAAAAATCCCACATAACCCGGCGTTACTCCCACGGCGTCGGGTACCTTTTGAAGGTTTCCCCCTCGTTACAAAAAAAAAAAGGTTTAATTACGTGTTAGTGTGCTTTGATTATAGATGGTTAGTTGTAAGTTTAAATTAATATAAATTCGATAAGAAGTTTAAAGTCGTATTGATAATTTTAAAGTCGGTTATATCATTGAAACTCAAAAAAATGCCTTTTACATACAATTTATATCGTCTTTATTCGCGTCTATGGAGAAGATTGACTCTATTGTTGATTTAGTGCTTCTTATAGTATGATCTTCTAATACGGGCGGCTCAGTATTTTTCGATTTCGTACTGGATTGTACTTTGCTTGGTGGACTCATCGACCTATATCCTAAGACAAAACAGAGTGAAATTATTTTAAAACCACAAAATTTGAATTTCAATTTATAGCACTTACCAACTATTTACCCAAAACAAAAATGTAATACAGCAGATATATTTATTGATAAAATTCAAGTATATAACTTTATCTTAATAATTACTACAATTGTAATAAGAGCGGCCAAGTAATTTTGCGCACGAAAAGTTCCATACCATTATTTATAAAAAACCGGAAAATATACGTTTATTGACGACATTATTAACTTAACTTTAAATATGATATAACAATTTTCTAAAACCTAATAGCTTTAATATTTTGTATGACACAAAATATTAAAAATTATTAAGTTTGTTTTATTTTAGACAAAAAGTAGTTTTTTTTTATTGTGTTTTTTATTACTTATTTCAAATTTGAACTTATTCACAGATGCAGTGTAAAACCCCCCTTTTAAAGACATATTTACTTATATTATCAAATAAAATTGGGCAAAAGCTTAAATCATTTTAAAAATGTTTTAATCGACAGTAGTGAGATGTTTTTTTACGATTAATGTTTTTCTCCATGCCAATAGTACCCAATGTACCTAAATAAATTTTCCCTTTAGAAAAGAAAGTTAATTACCAGATTCATTATCTTTCGTCGAATGTTCGAATTCGGATGTGAGCCAATCGCTTACATTTTCGTTTGTGGTTTTAAAAGCCCCTTGGGCTCCATTATTAGAAACTGACGGCTTTTCTGGCCTACTAAGTGTACTTGGCCCATTTTGTGTAGAATCTGAAAGATACAACCAATATCGTACTCTAAATACTTGTATGTCTATCTTTTAAATTAGAAACATCGTTAAAAACATTAAAACAAATACCCGACTGCTTCAAACAAAAACTTTGTTCATAATGATAATTACATATCTAAATATATATATACATACAAACAAACATACATACATACGCTCGAAAAACATTACCCTCCTTCTGACGCAGTCGGGTATAAAGATAATCGTACTACTACTAACTAACTATGTGGGTTACTTGACCTAAAATAAAGTAGCATAAAGATTAAAATTCTACTTTGCAGCCAGATGTTGAACAAAACTTTGGCTACAATTAAAATCTTACTATTCATAATAATAATATTAATTTTACTATTAATATTTATAATAAAAACTATTGTAATTTTAATTAGAGCTAATAAATTGAACATCCATATAATTTTTTGATCACAATAATCTTACCAACTATGATGTGGTTACGAATACTTCCAATATCGTTATTTGCTTCTGTAATTTCAACAATTCTCGGCCCAGATGATATAGAGTTGTCTGACATATCTATTAGTTCACTTACTGATTCTAGAAGCCAGTCTGTAAAAATATATAATTATTATAGGTATTATATCATGGTAAGGTTTTATCTGTTGTATAATAATATGTAAGATTGTAATATATTTGTCGGCTCCTCATAATTATGAGGTCCCACTTCGAACAGCACGTGGGCGTTTTGGGTGGGTAGAGATACAGAAAATACTCTATAACCACATTCATTACGTTAACAATTTAGTTTAGCGCAATATAAATCACAGCTAACAAACCCAACAAATAATAGTTGCTTCCCGCGTAATCGCCACGGTGCTGTCATCTGTCAGAACTTGTGCCACGCTTTTTGTCGTTCTTTTACCGTCCAAACTAATGTCCGTCTCCGACATATTATTACATCAAGTACGTATGTCTAGTCCGACGACCACGACATATTAAGCTTGAAGCATCAATCGGTGTACCCAGCGAGCGTCATCGAAGGGCGTTAAAATTTTATTAACAAGAAATAAGACCAACTTCCATGTCATAAAAAGTAAAAAATAATTCAAATATATGTTGGTTTAGTACATAAACAATACACAGTACATAGTCCAAGTCGGCGCTCAACATACTTTGCTGGATCACGACGACGAAAGCATTTTCTACGAGTATATGAGCGCCGACTTCAGAACTAGTTTGCAATATCAGCAATAAATAAATTTAAAGCGCGTATCGTGAGTTTCCGTTATGTATTAAAATGAATCTAATGGACTCTAAAATATTCAAGACGAATCCTACCTTAATTGGTTATATAATGTATAAAAAAGAAAAAGAAACATTATGTTAGATCTGTTAGATACCTGTAATATAATTGTGTCTGCAAATTTGTCCAAATGTTGGTATTGGCTTAGCTTTAGATTCCGATTGGCATTTAGGATGAAAATCTGAAAATCATAGGATATATTTTATTGCAAATTGCAATATTTCTTTGGATTGTGTCACATTCATTCGATTTACCAAGAATCGATGAGCAGCCACGCAAGCAATGTTTGTTAGAATCTAAGTCCCTTTATGTGATTACCGACAGATCATATAAGAATTTGTCGACGACAAATGTATCGAAATTTATGAAAAAAATGGTGAAGTATATGATATTTGACTAATATTATAGCGGAATTGATACATTATAATTTTTAATACATTATACCCGTAACAATTATAATGTAAAATAGTGAAGATTATTTCAAGTTCAAACCTATTCATAAGCAAAATTAGAAATGAATGTATCCCATTCATTTCTGATTAATACGGTATCACCGTAGAGCCTCAACAACTAAAACTAACACTATGTTTGGACAAAATGTTCATTTTATGGACCCACTAAAAAAGTGTTCTATTAATAGGGATTTAATGTTTATATTCTATTGTTCATATTATTATTTATACTCTATGAATGCGAGGAACTGAAAAATATATACCTGCATCAATATTCAAGTGTTGAACTCTTTGAATATTATGTCGTCCCTCGATTATATCTTTATTATCTGCAATTTGCTTCTCCACATAAGAGGTTTCTTTTATTGCTTGTTCTGCATCATTTTGACTTGGAGGTTTATGACTTGTTTTCGGTTTTTCATCAATATCTTGGAACATTACAGAATGGTTGATAATGATGTTACAAATAATTTTAGATACTTATAGTAAGTATAAATAATCGTCATAAATTTTAGATACTTACGTATATTCTTCTGTTTTGGACTGGACTTTCGCATATGTTTACTAGCAGCTCCTTTATTATCTGAGATGATAGAAAGTTCACATTCAAACTTAATCATTAAGTAAATAATTTCCTTGAATGTACACGAAGTGTTTTTAAGTTTGTTTATTTATAGGTAATACTGGTAAGGTAAGGTAATATTGTCATGTCATGTAAAAATTTTCAAAATCTTATAATATTATTCTATTGTATTTATTAGGAAGAGTTCAACTAATCATAATATAAATACGTACCCGCGCTTGGACTTTTGGTACTTTGAAAAGATTGTTTTGAACAATTTTGTGGTATTCTGCTGAGTCGCAATGGTTTGTTTGCATTTAAATGTTTATCGTCTGACATAGAAGTAGGTTTCCCTAAAAGTATCCAATATATTAAAGTTGTAAGCTATACTGTAATTAATGCAGGAAATAAACTAAAATTTAAGAATATGCAATTAACTAAAAATAGGCAATAATAAAATTTCATTAACGAAACACTCGGAAGCTGTGTTTTCTTAATAAAATATAATTAGTAAGTTATATTTTAAATGAGAACATTTAAGGTATAATTTTGTTATTAAATGCTAATCGCTCAGAAACTTATAAGTTACCTTTGGGAGTCTTATCTCTAGCTGGCTTTAGCTTTGCTGGCAGATATTCGCTTCTGGGGACTTTTGTGGGTGCAATATAGGCAAATGATTCCATTAGTCTACAGAATAAAAATAGACCCAGTAATAATCATAATAAAATAAAAGGGGAGATAATGTTCAATCATGTCAGTAGGTTGAACGATTATGGTTTGACTTGGGAATTACCACCACTGCACCTATTTCTAGGGTGAAGAGTATTTTTATATAGTATGGAAGTAGCAAACGAACATGTAGCCTACCTGATGGTAAGTGGTTACTGCCGCCCATGGACATCTGCATTCGACCCCAGGTGAGATCAAAGTTTCACATAAGGTTAGCCACAGATGCGTTGCTACCCTGAGGACTAAGATGGAATGCCTCGGAAAAGTATGTCTCCCATATCACACCCTTCAAACCAGGACACAACGGCGCATAACACTTCTGTTATTAGGCAGAAACGGGTGCGGCGGTGGTGCTTCCGGAGTCATACAACAAAGAGATCTACCACCTTCGATTCTTGCGTTTCGGAGAAAGATTGTGGTTGCCGGCTCAATTACGTATAAGGTGACCATCTTATACCT
>MOOZ01001674.1:829882-841526 GCA_002930495.1 Cecropterus lyciades | reverse complement strand
TCCATAGCGAAAAACCAACGTGGCATATTAGCTATTTTATCTTTCAAGTTGGATCAAACTGCACACGGAGTGCAAATTTGATTGAAATCGGTTGAGTAGTTTAGGAGTTCATTGCGGACAAACAAAGTGACACGTAATTTATATATATTAAGATGAATAGAAAATGAACAAATTTTTTGGTTATTTTTATTTAAAAAGTAAATTATTTTTGTCGATGGTGCAGTTAACGTCCAGCTTAACTACGGTGGATTAGAAACAGGTTTCTGGAACAAATAAATACGATTTAGTTCACCTAACTAAAAGCTTTCCGAAACGAAACGAAACGTGGGAGTAGAAACTAAATGTTTTAATTTAAATTAAATAACTTTTTTTTTAATGTATATGAATTGTCTTTTTGTCAATAAAGCAACTCCATGAGTTCTACGATCTATCCGCAAACAAGGTATATTACAAAAGGTCATAAGTGAGTGACTACTATAATTTTAAGCGTTAACTTCATACAGTTGAATTTCCAGTACTCACTGCGTACGGTCATAAAATTTTACGAAGTCCTTTAATATCGCGGTAGTAAAATGTCTTATGTCCATTACGCGCTACTCGAATCTAAACTTTAATACAAAACAGTAAGGTTGGCTTTTATTTAAATACTTTTAGTACATAAGCCACATTTTGCATTTCTGTATGTATCGTAATATATACGGTACTATAGCAAACTCTCGCCACTTTTTGGAGCCCCATTTGTATGCAACTCTTAGTCTAGTACATATTTGATCAGAGCCCACTAGTGAGAAATTATCGGAACTGGTTATGGCGTTGATCAAAACTTAATGACTACTAATTACTAAACTATTTCTTGGATACTAACTTTTAAAGTAGAAGGTTCTTGAGATGCAGAAGATACTGTTTCAGAAGTTGTGGTTCTTCGTGGAAGAATAATCTTAGGATCATCGGTATTTGGGACAATATTTGAATGTACTTGACCCAATATTAGGGTAGCAGTAGGATTGGCTTGTTGATTTTCTGAAAGTGGTAATATATTTAAAAAAAATAGTTTTGAAAATATTAAGCCCGAAGAGCACAAATTGTTTTATAATCATACAATACAACATGATCACTTTCACATTACTAATGTGATAAACATCGTTTCTTTTAGTAGTTTCGCTAAATAATTGTTTTTTTTTTGGCCACAAATACAATATTAGCATGTACACTTCATGACATCGCTAAGTTTAGCTTACCAGAGAGAACATGGTAACTTTCATGGGCATCGTAGAATTCTTCTGGAGCAGCCTCATCTGGCAATGTTGGAATGGAATCAGAAAGGCTACTGGATGTATGACTAGTTTGATCGTTATTTGGATCGCGTTGACTTTTCTTTTTCTTCCTCTTCTCTTTCTTCTTCTTTTTGGCTCCTTGGGATTGATCTACTGTTTCTGTATTAGGTTCATCCTTCTTCAGTTCATGAAGCTCTAGTATGTACGGTATTCTATGGTCAAATAAGCCTGGATTTGAAGAAGAAGAGCTGTCGTCTGTATCAGTCATATTAAGAAGATCATCAAGATCCCTATCTGAAATAGTTATATAATATGACTTTTTAAGGTAAAACTTTGCTAAAGTTGGTAAATCAACTTAATATTTGCATTTAATTAATATTTAAGCCTTTTCAGTCTCTGCTTAAAAAATAACACATTTTCCTATCTTCGTCATTAATAAATTGGCGAAGATTGAATTATGGACGTATTAAACATGCTGTTATATTTACCAAAGTTATCCATTTTCCTTTCCAATTAGGTTTATGGTGTAGATTTAAAAATTGAATCGGTGTTTGATGTCCATTATGGGATATAAATTCAAAGAATGTTCTTTGTAAATCAGACCATGTTTATTTTACCTACATCGTTTTATTTGTCATATAAGCCACATTGTGTCATTTGAACATGTTTTTGATTTTGGAAATTGCAGTGACAGGTAATACCTGTTATAATGTTTTTAGAAAAAGTTTAGTAACCTTTTCAATATTTCGTGCAGTATAATTATTTAAATTGAATATGTCTGTCAGACTATCAGTATACATATACAGTAATTCTAAAATCTAAAGACAACAATATCTCGATATATATCCGAAGGCAATAGATACAACAATTTGTATCTGCTGTTTTCAGAATTTAGAATTACTGTCAGAAAATTGTATAATTAACTTGTATTATTAAAATACAAAACATAATTAAATATGTATACATACTACATAATTAGATATTAGATTTTTTGTAGTTCAACATTCAGGTATTTGTAAATGATTGACCACATCTTAGTGATATTCATTTCCTTTGATTCTTGTCAGAGTGGTTCCTGTTAGGATGATGAAGGTATTAAGAGACAAGTTATTGATGCGAAACGCAAATCAGAAATAATTCAACGTAATGAGCTGAGATTTTAACGTTTAACATATTCGAAGAAGAGAAAATTTCTATGGATCTTTTGTCACCACTACGTTAGCAGATACATATATGCGGAAACGATCGTGTGAAGATGACATCGGAAAGGGCAAAGATAGTGTGCGGTCATGTTTTACGTTCTCTATAAAAATACTGGGAAACACTCGCTTTCGAAGCACTTGTACACTCTCGATGGAACATAATACAAATAATAATGTTCTAAATAGTCACCGCTCCTGGTATGTATGTTGGTGACCGCAGTAGGTATTAAGAGTTACACACGAAGATGCTACTGCCCATCTCCGGGATTTGCGTCTCTTAGTCGGCTCTTGCTACTATTCAAGACCGACACCACACAGCCAATGTTTGACACTTTATAACGTCTTCTATTACTATTCTTGTTGATATCGTATAAAAATGACTAAGGGACAAAACCCAGGAGATATATCCAGTGAATATTGGCAAAACCCCATGGAGCGCCTTATGTTCAAATCTGGACATAAAAACACTGATGGATAAAAGCTAAAAAGTAAGGCTAGCTGGGGACGATCTGAAGCTTAAATCCCTGTCCACCGTTACGACAATGCTATTGGTATTTTTGTGGACGGTATTTAGTATTGATAAATAGGACAGGACATTGTTAGGTATTGATAAACAGTTGCCCATGGTTTAGTGGTAAATTACCATCGCTTACGCCGATGATTCTGACTTAAACGGTAGGGTCATACACTTTCTCTGAAAATTCTTTTGTGTTATTAAAAACACACACTACTTATTGCCATTAGCGATCACATATAAGAATATTATCTCAAAATAAAAGAGTTTTTTGTTTGAAACGAGAGTGTGGTGTTAGCGAAACTTTATGACATGATCGCTACTGACCTTTTAGTCCTTAGGGATTAGGTCAGCTATTTCATATAAAGGAAATGTTTTAAACCATAGCAAATGTAGCGTGAATATGTTATGTTGAATTGACATTTTAGTCAAACTATGTAAGCGTATTTTATGGGGCGGCTTGTTTTCAACAATGCACCCATCACACCCGCTCAAAAGTGAAACAAAAGGATGCAACCAGGTAAATATAAGAAAGTTATAATGAAGTTCAGATCATGTATGTGTATGTATGTCACGTGTATTCGTCTTTGTATGTCCATAGTACCCACTATATAGGAGAAAATGCTAGCGTGGGGCTATGAGTCTAGAAAGCGTTTATGTATCCTGAAAGAACCTGATACTGATCGGTGCAGGAATATTTAACACATTTAAATATTCCTGCACCGATATCGATATTTTTTAAATAATACGTTATAAATGATTCGATTCCTGCGCTGATTTGGAAGATTTTTAATCAATATATCAAATTTTTTTTAGTGTAAAACGAGTCTCGAGGTAGACATATACTTTAATCTATAGAAATTGAATCACAATAAATTTTCACGTAATATTTTTATTGTTTCTGTGATGTGTTAATTATAGCGTCGTAGCACCGCGATTTTACATGCTGTTATGATTCAAATCTTCTTGACGTGTCTATGTGACTTTGTTTTATATGTTACGGGATGGTTGTAACGGAGGTCATCTTAGCGGAGGCGGAGACGGATGCGGAAATTAAGTAGTTCTACTCCGCGGATGCGGAGGTCAACGGAGGCGGGGTAAACTGTACATAGTACAGTTATTTTAAAAGTCAAATAATTACTAATAATCAAAATTAGGAAGAGGTAAATTATGTTCACGAACAACAGCTTTGCGGATTTGTCGCCTTCCGTATCGGCTGTCATTAGATAATTGTTCACTTAGCACTGAACTTGATGGCGCCGATAAGGAAGTGCGAAATATGGGAGAAAAAACTTTATATTTGATGTTATACCTCCATCACAATAAAGATATTCATCTAGTTGCATCATGTAGCTGAGCTGCCGCCTCGCCTAGCGTGCCGCCTTGTGCGTTGTACGTCAGGATCAACTTAACTTCGTTATAACTCCGCAAAAAGTTTGCGGAGGCGGATGCGGAAGCGGAGGTTCGATTTTTTGCGGAAGTTCCGCAGTAACATAGGCGGAGCCGGAGTTCTGTTACAACCCTAGTTACGGGTATTCACGGTATGCTCTTTTTTAAATTTCTTCTTGCCGATATTTCGACCAAGTTAGATGGATAGTGGTCATGGGGAATGTATCGTGAGTACCCGTAACATATAAATATGTATAAATATGTATCAGTTCCGCGATTGCGTAGTCTAAACTTAATGTGTTTAGCTTGCCATTTTGCATATCATGGAACGAACAAGAGTAAAAACTAAATACTGATATTCTTAGTCAACAACTTGTGAACAACGAAGAGCACAAGCTTGTGTACGTCTCACAGGGGAGTTAGAAATGGTTTACTTTAAAGTATTTGAAACTCGTTCCCTGGACAATTCGAAAACTAAACACAGAAGGTCGTGTTAATATTAATTCAGGGTCAAAATATTCTGATATATGTTTAAAACTAATGGAAAGTTTCGACTGAAATAAACTATGACGTATGGTTTGGTTTCCGAAGTTGAACGTTTCCATTTCGAGTCACGAAATTAATAATAACTAGTTAGTTATGCGACTTGTCCCATATTTTAGTACTGACGAATTTATAACTGAGCGCTTTGAGCTTTTAAAAGCTCTATGTTTAAACTGTAAATTGGTCATGTGTGAATAGAGTTTTCTATATGTGTGTAATATAATGTGTCGATTCATTATTAACCGACTGTGTCATAAGGAAGGTAAAGTTTTTCGGGCACACGTATGTGTGCTTTACCTTCTATGTATGCATGTATGTTCATTTCTTTGACATGCGCTACATATGTGTAGAGTGACATAGGCTTTATAATTTTTGAACATGGCGCCTATAAATAGAGAGATAAGAGGGAGAAGGGCGACTTTTTTATTATAGTGAAAATATATTTTATTATTAAAACCAAATACCGACTGCTTATGACTGATAAAATGTTATGAAATCTGACTCCCCTCTTTAAGTAGATCGAGACATGAGAGTGATTGTGAGAACGTATTCTTTTTACGATTGTGGAAAAATTTCTAAGAATTTCATGGAATTACATCTAACGTCCAGCGCTTACAGTGCTCGGTCCTTGTGTGAATTGTTCAGATTGTATTTGCGACAAGGGACTGTAGTGTGACCATACGATAGGATGACTTTGAGTGAGATGTAAGAAAACTGTATGATGATGTATGATCTAAAAAAATATCTGAAATTATATTATAAGAATCGTTTATCAAAGTTTAACTGGGAATATGAGTATATATATGGGAATATAAGTATATAATATTTCATTGACTACAAATAAGCGTTGGAGTTCATTAATTCGTTTGAAGAAAGTAAGTTTTTAATACCTATTCGGAATAGCACAAGCATTTATCTATTATTTTTTTAGATTAAATACAATATATCACACATTGACACAATAAATTGAACGTTATGTTCTGTTGTGAAACACACAATACGATATGTAATGAATTATTTAATTCTCAAATGAAGTTACAGGCATATATAGTCCCAAAATATATTACTTGCTATATACATATTAGCTGATATGACACCTCGACTCTACCATGAACAAATGATTGTAATCTATATCTATACTAATAAATGCGCTGTTGTGTTCTGGTCTGAAGGGTGTGGTAAGGGAGACATACTTTTCCGAGGCATTCCATCTTAGTCCTCAGGGGTAGCAACGCATCTGTGGCTAACCTTAGATGAACTTTTGACTTATCTAGGGTTGATTACAGTTGTCCATGGGCGGCAGTAGCCACTTACTATCAGGTGGGCTGCATGCTCGTTTGCTACTTCCATACTATAAAATATATATATAAAATGACATGGTGTTTAAAGATGGAGATTATATTAGTGTAGCCACTATATCCTTTGGTTTCCGACTTTCATATTGCCATTTTAAATAACAATAAAACGCTTAAAATAGCACTTTTGGTGGCATATACGAGGTTGAATTTTCTCTCCAGAAGTTCCTTATCACTTTTCATGTACTTCCAATAGTTAGTGAGTAAAGACCTAAATTTATTGTCACGCAGCGAAGACAGGTACTTAAGCTAGTTAAAGATATTGTTAAAAAACATTGTTTATTCATTAAGATTGCTATTATATTCATATTCAGAGATTACGGTTTACCAAATCTCACAGAAAAAAGAACAATAACAACCCTGGTCACTCTACATGTAAGCTGTTGAAACAATTTGAATAAAACTGCAGACGATAAAGGGTCACCTTGTGTGGCGTTGAGTTTGCATCACTTGTGGGCACGCATTTTTATTTGAAACTATAATATTATTTGATCTACGTGATGCAATAGAAACTATGACAGGACAAAGGGTCTGTAGTTTAAAAAAATAGAAAAAAAATACATGTTTTTATGACAATTGATTTAGGTCTAGGTTTTAAGCTTGTTTAGCTGTGCCCCGCTGTTTCATCCACATTTAAAAAAAGTAACATGACGTTCATATTTCCGAAATTCATATTTTCTACTAGGTACTTGTTAAATTTAATAAAGCATGTCAGCAATTGACATTAGCACCAGCGATGCAAGCTGCATATGCGATAATCGCGCGTGAAAGTGCGATTCTTCATTTATTTGCGCGGAACTCTGATTATTTTTCTAAAACAAAATTAAGTCCAATTAAGGTAAGCCTTAGTTATCTCTCATAACAGTGAAATAGATTACAGTAATGTACAAACTACGAGTATGAAAGGCATAATGCTTTTCATAAAAAGTTCAAAATAAAAAACACGCTTTCTACACTCACAGCCCCACACTAGGATTTTCTCCTGTGTCGTGAGTGGACCATGGACACACAAAGACGAAAACACAAACACCCAGACCCAGAACAGAATTCTAAACTCATCATTCAGATTTCTGTCTGGCCGGGGATCGAACCCGGGACCCACTGCGTCTCAGACCTATATGGTGACCGCTCCGCCACGCGGGTAGTCCAAAAGTGTTCAAATAAAAACATGACTGAACTTTATACTTTATACCTAACTCTACTAAACTCTCATATATCTAGCAAATAACAGGTAAACACATATTATTTGCGTTCGTAATTCAAGGTTCGGGTAATAATAGGAAGAAAGCAATTTTCCGACGTCGATAACTATCGGGCTGCTTATGATTTATTAAGACTCTTACCGTTGTGCCTAAGGATCCATGTACACTATTAAGTTGGTGTTGTTAGCATAATAATTGTTTTTGGTGAACGAGATGTATGATTGAAAGGTGTAAGGACCTATATTACTAGATGGTAGAACCAGTGTAGTTCGACCGGGGAGATACCACATCCTTAGATCAGAACCCCTGTTCTTTATAAAGTTGCGTACAGATGTCCGTGGGCGGCAGTCACCACTTACCAAAATGTAGATTGCATGCTCGTTTGCTCAATCTGTTAAATGAAAAATGGTTCAACCGGGTAATGTCAACGCCTTGATTATTTCTAGCATAAAACAGTTTTGGTTAAAGTGTGGTGCCGACAGACTTTGTATAAGGTAACTTTCTTAGTTCTTAGGAGTGATCATCTGTCATGCGTAGAACGACGCTTCCATATGGGGTTGGTTTAAAATGTGGCAGTGACCACGGACCATCAGGTGGACAGCACAATTTGCTTCTCCATTATTACATTACCTACTCCATTGCATGCATCCCTAGTACCTAAAACTTCGTTATAAGCAAATAAGCCTTTATATCTCCATAGAGAAAAGTATCAGTGCAAATACTAGTTATAAAACAACAAGAAAGAGGAGATGGACGTCTTTCTTCATTTCTTCACCTCGTCGGCCACAAAGATTTTCCTTTTTACTAAATGGAGAAAGGTTTAAGGTTTAAGAATTTTTGTATCTCATAAGAATCTTGCATCACTTAGAATGAAAAACTAAAAATACTTTTAATTTTAATTTGTGTCCGGTAAGCGTATGTATATATAATATACATATATGTATATGTGATTTCACATTTTCTTTGTGCAGTCGCCTATAGTTTGAAGTGAATTCATTTTACTTAAATTCACTAATAAACCACATTTTATTAAACCACAGACCAATAAACCACGACAGTTAAAATGTACCTCTAAAATGCACATTTGAAAATTTTTCGCTTAGTCGTACACCAAAGAATGAGTGCACTCTGTGTTACGTAGCCTAAGATTTCGTTTAAGATATCTCAAACCACAGCTTCTGTAGCCAAAACGTCTTTCTATAGAATTTAACGCTATAATCCGTATACTTTAAGAGACATAATATAATTTACTACATAACTTTTATCCATATCTATACTTAATATATAAAAATGAGATAGTGTGTATGTTTGTGTGTTACTCAATCACGCAAAAACTACTGGTCCGATTTACATGAAATTTTGCATGGATGTAGTTTATGTAGTAGTCAGTCCATAGGCGACATTTTTATATTATATTGATTTATATTATATCTTTTTATTTATTTATATTATATTTTTATATTATATTGTTATATTATATTATATTGATTTCGATATTTTTCGTTAATTAAAGATGGCGACTTTTTAGTGACGTCAGTACACCCTTTAGTTTTAGACTTTCATATTTCCAATTTTTCATTTTAAATAGCGTTAAAAATAGCAAACTTTTGATGGCATATACGAGGTCAATATTTTATTTTCTATCCGAAATGTTCTTATCACTTTACATGTACCTCCAATAGTTAGCGAGGAAGGAGGAGGAGGTTGCGAATGTTCAAATGTTGGATCTTATTGAACAACACCTGATCGAACGAAGTGTGTATTATTATTATTTTGTTCAATTATTTGTAATCAGATTGAAGTAGTAAGCGTGCAGTCGTCGACCCGATGGTAAGTCGCTGTTGCCGCCCATGGACATCTGTAAACAACTTCGTATAGGACAGTTCTATTTGAAGTTAAGACAAGTCGCACAGTTGCCTTCTTACTCTCGAGGACTAGATTGTCGCCTTATATGAAAGTGAACTGGTAACCACACTCTTCCACTAAAACGTAATAACGTGAAACGTTTTGAAGGTAGTAGAACTCTTTGTGGTTCGACTCCGGAAGCACCACCGCTACACCTATTTCTGCCTAATAACAGCAGTGTTATGCGCTGTTGTGTTCTGGTCTGAAGGGTGTGGTAAGGGAGACATACTTTTCCGAGGCATTCCACCTTAGGGGTAGCAACGTATCTGTGGCTAACCTTAGGTGAGACTTTGATTTTACCTAGGGTTGATTACGGGTGTCCATGGGCGGCAGTGACCACTTACCATCAGATGGTCTGCATGCTCGTTTGCTACTTCCATACTATTAAAAAAAAAACGTAACAAATAAGAACTGCTTTTCTGTTTTCACGTAAGCAATAGGTGTGGCGGTGGNNNTTTTTTTTTTTTTTTTTTTATCGGGGGGAAATCCTCATGGACTACCTCCGCCTGGGGAATGACGGAGGGGCGTGCCAGACTCTTACCGGCTAAAACCACCCCGGTGTCTTCTGGCACGTGCGCGCGGGGCCACGGGAATCCAAATTCCTTCCGCAGCGGTCACACCTGCTCTAACCTTGGTTATATTGTTAACTTGCCGGACGCTCGTTCTAACCTTTTATTAAAAAGTAAAATATTAATTTTAACATTGCTCAGGGGCCATCCATATAAATATTTATACATAGGTATTAATAAATTAAAACTGCAGTTCACAAATTATAAATGAGATTTGATTACTTGTATATATTTGAAATGTAACATCACGAAATTTTGCTACCCCTCCCTACCCCCTAGTCACACCATGTCACGCTTCATTTGACCCTATCCCCCCTTATCATGAGATGTATTTTAATTTTTGGATGACCCCTTATCGAGATTTTTTCGTTTGATATGTGGTACGTGTGAACAGGCACTAAGCTATAAGCTTCACTACATCTTACAACGACAAGTGATTTGACCCTATTACCGCCGGCCTCACACTGTTCGTCACAAGTCCATTTATTACGGGACATTTTTCTGAGATGTTATTAGGAATTAGGATCACGTTTCAATACATTCATTTAATATACTTTAGCTTGCGAAGTTAAAATGAATATATTCGTCGCTTCATATTGAACGAAGGCGGAAGTTGGAACCTCTGGAATTAAATTATTTATGCGGGCTTTCAGAAGTACGTATAGTTAAAAAGTCACGTGAACGTACGAGACGTTAGGAAATAATTTATTATTATTATTCATTATTATACTATGATGTCCTAATTATTGAGTAGTTTATTGTTCTCTTTTACCAGATTGAAGTAGTAGGCAAGCATGCAGTCCATCTGCTGATAAATGGATAAATAGATTCATACAAAACAGGGGTTCTATCTATCTATACAGATGCATTGCTACCTCCGAGAAATAAGACGATCACCTTGTATATAAGTGAGCCGGCAACCTCATCCAACCGAAACGCAAAAACTGCTTCAGCTAGAAATACGTGTGGCGGTGCTATCGAACTACAATAATTATTATATTATTGTACTATTATAAACAATTCATCCATCCATCCATCTATCCATTAGACTTTCGAAGTCGACTGCTGGACATAGGCCTTCCCTAAACGGCGCCACTCCAATCGGTCCTGTGAATCCAACGGTTACCCGCTGTCTTCTTCAGATCATCAGGCACCTGGTTGGGGGCGACCTGTGCTCCTTTTGCCCAAACCACTCGAGGTCCTTTCTTCCCTTCGGTTATCGGTCCTTCGAGCGATGTGGCCGGCCCATAACTAACTCCGTTTACTAAGTGTACATTTTCAAGATCTGTAGGCGTACATCCATTTATTCTTACTATATTTTCATCGACGTTGAAGCAAGGGATTATCTTATAGGCACATAAGTATGAAAAATCCGATTTTCTTTTTCTATGATGACCCGCGTGGCGGAGCGGTCACCATACCGGTCTGACACGCAGTATTTCCCGGGTTCGATCCTCGGTCAGACAGAAATCTGAATGATGAGTTTAGGTTTCTGTTCTGGGTCTGGGTGTTTGTGTATTCGTCTTTGTGTGTCCATGGCACCCACGACACAGGAAAAAAATCCTAGTGTGGGATGAGTGTAGAGAGCGTGAGTGTAGAGAGCGTGTGTTCTTATGTTACGTGAGATTCTTCGAAAATCACCCCCCCAATGAGTGGCTAAGTTTTCAACCATTAGGCTTTTCTATAATAAA
>MOOZ01001674.1:797869-808069 GCA_002930495.1 Cecropterus lyciades | reverse complement strand
AGAAATCTAAACTCATCATTCAGATGTCTGTCTGGCCGGGGATCGAACCCGGGACCCACTGCGTGTCAGACCGGCATGGTGACCGCTCAGCCACACGGGTCGTCTAAAAGTGGAAAGTAATTTGAAAATTTTCACAATAAACTTTGGGTAAAGGAATACCTCAATGATACACTTATTTTTATTTTAAGTGCAAACTGTGTAACTAAAATAAAAAAGTTAAACGTCATGGAGATTTAAGGAGCAGTAAAAGATTTAATGATATTTTGATCCTTGAGCACTCATTTTCTTTCTTGCCAATTTTTATAATTGTAAAACATTTTGAAGCTGACCCACTCGTGGTTGGACTCTGCATGCACAAATAGTTGTGTATGCAGAGTCCAACCACTACTGATACTATTAGAAGACAGATACCTATAGAGGTATCTGTCTTCTAATAGTATCACGCGGTACCGATACCGGTATTCTCGTTTAAAGAATATGGTAATGGATAAATAATTATTTCAGCGTTCCAACTTAGTCCTCAGGTTTAGAAACAAATCTGTGGTCTGTGGTGTTTTTAAAGTGGTAGAACTCTTTGTAGTTCGATTCCGGAAGCACCTCCGTGACACCTATTTCTGCTTTATAACAGCAGTGTAATTGCAGCAGTGCCTTCCTGTGTTCTGATCTAGAGGGTGTGGTAAAGGCGACATACTTTTCCGAGGCATTCCATCTTAGTTCTCAGGGCTAACAACGCATCTGTAGCTAACCTTAGGCGAGTCTTTGATCTTATCTAGGGTTGATTACAGATGTCCATGGGCGGCAGAAACCACCCATAACTAGCTAGAAGCCCATACTATAAAAAAAGAACTTAGGTAGGAGTCCCGTCCAATTTAGGATTGCTTATAGATGTGCATGGGCGGTTGTAGCCACTTATAGGTGAACATGCAAGTTGGGTACTTCTAAAAAAACACATAGCTAATCCAATTGATGGTCAGTGATCACAGCTGCCATGGAAGCTTATTAGATATACAACTTATAAGGGGATTAAAAAAAAGAAGTATAACCATTTAATACATTTATTTACTTTAACATGTATTCAACTTATTTTTAATAAATAAATTACGTAAAAAGGTAAGTTTAGTTCATTTACTTTCTTGATTACTCTACTAGGTGACTAGAGTCTCACTCCAATCTTATTTTGGCACCATATTAAACTCTAACTTGAATATTTATTATGTTTTTAACATACATAATAAGTATAAGTATCAATTTTAATTACAATTAAAAATTTCATTTGGGCGACTTACACAAAATACAGTCAGAAACTTTGCAGAGAAATTAAATTGGGAACTCTTTTAGAAGCCAGTTAAAAAGGACTTCGAAGCAAACTTTGCATCCTGCTGATTGCCTAATGTGTAAACCGCCGAATATTTACAAAGCTTGTTTTTAACTAGATTTGGTTCAAGAGATCTTTCTGTCATACAAAAATGTAGACGAGTTGAAAAAATAGCCAAATATTAGACCCTTTTAAATAATCCCTGTATTCAGCTTAAAATACGTGCGAGTTACGTTTTATTTTCATTTTTTTCCATTAAAATACATAATGACAATTTTATTAACACTTACTGTTCATGACTTAAGCTTACATTAACATTGTCTTATTAACCTTAAAGTTAATTGTTTTTTTACATTAAATGCATGTACGAGTTATAAAATAAATAACAATAAAGATCGTATGTTGTAGCTTTATTCGTGAATATCGTTGTTTTTTTTATTGTTACATAAATATTGCCATTCATTAGACATGAATAACGTATGATGCCGTGCGACGTAAACAGAGTAAAAAGTATGGAGGAATGCATACCTACTATACTCTATACAACTTATAGCGTACGCGTTTTAATAATAGGTATGATAATTGTATAAACATTTGATACATACGAAAGTGTAATAAATGTAAAATACGATACGAAAGTGTAAAAAGTGAAGAATGGTCTGAGTGAAAGTTAATGCAAATACATTTTTTTACAAAACAAATGTCTTTTCGAAGTTCATAAAATTTAATTGTATGTAGTGACCGACGGAAGGTTCGGTTTGGGCCAACTGAGGGCCAAAAGTGAGGTTTCGATTTCGGCCAGAAATTGACCGAACTTTTCGGCTTAACCAAATCATACGTTCGTGAACTCTCGGGATACGTTCGGCTGTGTCCAGGTATTTGCCTCGTAGGGTTTCAATTTGCCAACGAGTTGCGTCTGAGAAATCTGTTTTTTTTTTTATTTATATTCTTATTACAAATTTACTACAATATTTACAATCACGGGTTCGTGTAATTAAATATTATAGGAAATTTACGTCGGTAGGCCGAGAGGCCCCGTCTGAGAAGTTAGATTTCTGTTTATTTATTTTAATTTTAAATTTAATTATAATATTTAATTTCCCGGGCTACGTGTAATTAAATATTATAGGTAATTTAATATTGGACCAAACAATATAATTTAACTAGATGAAAACCCAGCTTCGCCCGGTTGAAATGTGACTCATACCTAATCTTTTACAAAATGTAGGTAGATATTTTTGTAGTTATAATCAACTAAAAAGTATTACACCTTAAACTTAGAAGCAGATACTCATAAGAGCTGCCAGTTCGCTAGACGCCACAACTTGTAGTAGTTAGTTTACAGGTTAATATGCTGGTCCCAGTACTAGCGACACCTAAAGTCAAATTGCGAGCATATTCATACAAATTTTGTAACGCCATCTATTATAAAATAACAAAACTATGTAAGTTAAATAACGCCGCTAGGTGGCAGTTTATCCCTATTATTACGTGAATCGACTTTAAGGAAATCAAGATGCCATCCAAGTGGCCCAATATGGCGACTATTTAAACCATTAGAATTTAACAAAATACTCGACAATCCGAATTTTGCGGATATATGTTGTCGACCCGAAATCAATATTTTTTATGTTTTATTATTTAGGTAAGGTTTCAATCAAGTCTACCGTACCCCTTGACGGAATTATTTATATAGATATGCTCCACATGAGTCAGTAAAATTCTAAACTACAGGGATTTATGAACATTTTCATAAGTCTAAAAAGTTTTGATGTCGGTTTCGGATGAAATAAGAACAGGAGTTAAGTTCAGTTCGGTCACGGTTTCGGTCGTTAAACTAAATTCGTTCGGTCACTACGAAATACATATATTGAAAAAATAATTACGAAATTTAAATTAAAAAATGATATACTTAATATTCTGAAAGTATTTGAAGTTGTTGAAAACAAAATAGTGATTTTTTTTATAGTATGGAAGTAGGAAACGAGCATGCAGCTCACTTGATGGTAAGTGGCTACTGCCGCCCATGGACATCTGTAATCAACCCTAGGTAAGATTAAAGTCTCACCTAAGGTTAGCCACAGATGCGTTGCTACTCCTGAGGGCTAAGATGGAATGCCTCGGAGAAGTATGTCTCCCTTACCACACCCTTCAGACCAGAAACCAACAGCGCATAACACTGCTGTTATTAGGCAAAAATAGGTGTAGCGAAAATAGTGATTTTTTAAACAAAAATAAGAGAGATAAACCACATCATTTACATCATATTATTAATGTTATAGTGATTATGCTGCATTTTGAATATTCTAATGCTATTTATAGCAACTCAAGTAGTAGAAACCTTAGTGGTTCGGCACCATCGCCACTCCTATTTCTGATAACAGCAGTACTACGCGCTATTATATTCTTATTTGAAGGGTGGGGTAAGGAAGGCATACTTATTCGAGAGATTCCAACTCACTGTGTAGTAAGTAAGTTGGAATCAACGCATAGGTAGCGAACCTAATTGAGGTTGATCACAGGTGTCTGTGGTAGGGACATTCCGATACAAGTAAATACGAGTCGATACAAATCTTGCGATACCTACTAATTACTCTCGAAACGAAAGTAGTTGGAATCGAATCGAATCAAACTGTACGAATGTTATTTAACATTTTATGATTTCCGAACGCACCTTTCTTTGTGAACGAGTCAGACTATGGAATGGGAAGTAATGAAATTAATATTTCCCTAGTATACAACCAAGTTTGCCCTTAAAAAATTTAATTGTTGTTGCAACATTAGTTCCAAGTGAGTACTTATTTTTCAAAGCGGGTGCAACAATGTCACAATCAAGGAACATACCCTTACGCGTAATAAATAAATCTGTGGCTATTATTTTGGCACTTGTTAAACATTTATCACTGCCAATATTTTCTTCTTTTTATATGAGTGCCATTAACATAAAAATGTATCGATATGAGTAAGTATCTATACTTTAAAGGTTCTCATATGAGTAGTATCCATGCCTTATCGGTATGGGAATATCTCTAGTCTGTGGGCGGCAGAGGTCACTTACCATCAAAACTGCAGGCTTGTTTCCTACTTCCATAATACATGTAATAACAATAAATAATATTACATTTATGTTGAGATCCTACTACAAAAACGTATCTTGTCGCCGTTGAGGTTGAGGGTGGCAGTTGTTGTTCATGGTCGCGTGATCCTCTGGCAAGTGGAGACGCACCTTCCTGGAGTTGCTGTTGCATTGGTGGAGTCGCTGCTTCGGGTACTTAAGACTGTCTTCTTTGAGCTGGTAAACATAACAGAATATATTACGATAACGTAGAAGGAATACTACGTCGCTAGGGTACTTTATACTTCGGGTACATCGGGTATGACGATAGATGAATCCTAGTGTCATTTAGAGCGCTTTGAATGCAGTCTTCGGAGATGGAAATTAGAACACGTCTGCAACAATCTGTCGTCTTTTGGATACTGTCAGCTAGAATATATCAGGAAGAAATTTAAACCTATCAAGAGTAGATTACAGATGTCCATATGTGGCAGAGACTACACTGAAAGTCACGTTGTTCGTTGTTTGACGACGCGTGGCGGAGCGGTAAACATACCGGTTTGACACGTTGTGAGTTCCGGGTTCAAACCCGGGCCGGACAGACATTTGAATGAGGTCTGGGTGTTTGTGTATTTATGTATCGTTGGTACCCACAACACAGAAGAAATTCCTAGTGTGGGGCTATGAGTGTAGAAAGCGTTTTTTTTCACGTTTTATATACATCTGTGTACTTGAAAGATATTTTAGTTACAAATACTATGAAAGATAAATCTTACATGTTATTGCAAAGTTGACCAGGTGTCACAAATGTTGGTAAATCAACAGAACATAAATTGCACGCCTATCCACATTTATAACATGTTCCCTATCTCATCGCCAAATTACATTGCACTGAAGTTTCAAGAAAGTAGGTCCAAGTTTTATATTCCACTCATTTCCAGTATCATATGACAAACTGGGAACTAGGAACGTCGCCAAAAGTTTTCAACTCCTAGTTCGCTAACTTTATTGATCTTGTTTACGTAGTTGTACGTAGGAAGTTGATCATATAAGTATGACATGGATAATAAGTTATGAGAATATTATAAAACCGAATGTGTCGTGTTGTTTCACATTTGAGAAGGTGGTAGAAACCCTTGTGGTTCGACTCTGGAAGCACTAACGCCACACCTATTTCTGTCTATTAACAGCTGTATTAAAAGCGGC
Organism: Cecropterus lyciades; assembly: GCA_002930495.1. Lineage (NCBI taxonomy): Eukaryota > Metazoa > Arthropoda > Insecta > Lepidoptera > Hesperiidae > Cecropterus > Cecropterus lyciades. The sequence goes on along the minus strand of MOOZ01001674.1, from coordinate 802,493 downwards.
TGTTTTTGATCTGAAGGGTGTGGTAAGGGAGATACTAATACGAGGCGTTTCAGCTTTGTCCTCAGGAGTAGAACGCATCTCCTCCTCCAACCTTAAGTAAGATAGAATACGATCTTATTACATATAAATAATTTATTTTTGAAAATGTGTATGAAAAACTACATTATTTTATTTTATTTTTTTAAGGTTCCTGGACATCTGTATTCTACTTCAAGTGGAGCCGGATACTTATGAGTACAAAGTTATAACAAATCATGTATGTGTTCTGTCTTAACATACCGAACAGAACATAGCAGCGCAGCAGCATAGATGACCAAAGTTTAATTTTTCAAACTATTTTTTTCCATTTTTTTTATAAATCATTATAAAATCTCAATAAAAACAAAACAGAAATAACGAATTCAGTCGACAAAAAAGCATTCTACCGTTTTGTCTCAGACTTTTTATATAATAATAATATATAGGTAACAAAATTAACATGTTCAACCTTATTTACATGTTTAATATCATTCAAATACAGTTGTAAATCTAACTGATTGTCCGGATACGAACGTTATTGCAGCGTCGACCCTCAGTAATTCAGCTTCCACCAGTAACGTCCAATGTAGACGAAAAACGACTTCGCAGATAGAGATCTTGTTAAATAAATTGTGTTCTGATCAGATTTAAAGAGCAGATTGCTTTTTATTTTGGAATAACGAAGGAATTTTACAAATTGAGATAAGAGGTTTATGTACAGACAATTAATTATACGGCTAAAGTTTAATGAATCAAAAGAGAATGACTTTGTTTAAGATCAAAAATTTTATAATAACTACGAGTATATGATGTTTTTCAAATTTAAGGATCTAATTATTTATTACTCCACAGGTATTGTATGATCCTGTATTAATTAAAATATCAATGAAATTAGCGTTTGTTCATGATATTTCATCAGATTTGAAGTAACAAACGTGCTTACAGTCAGTCAGTCAATCACGGTCGTCCATGCATATCTGTAATCCAACCCCATATAAGATCAAACTTTTACGTGAGATTAGGCTCAGATGCGTTGCTACCCCTGAGGACGAAGTAGAAACACCTACGTATGTCTCTCTTAGCACACCCTTCAGACTAGAACACAGCAGCGCTTAAAACTGCTGTTATTAGGCAGAAACAGGTGTGGCGGTGGGTCTTCCGGAGTCAAACCACAAAGAGTTCTACCATCTTTGAAGCTTGATACTAGTATTCTTATGTAACACTAGCTGTTCCTCGCGGTTTCACTCGGGTACATAAAAATGAAACTTAACTGTAAATTGTAATAACTATTGACATAATACATAATTTAGGGTGATTTAAATGAAATAAAGACTAAATGTTATTTTAAGATATGGGATTTGAATATACTTTCAATGTTAATTAAATTTATGTTAATTAAATAAAGTAGTTTTAGTTTGATGCGCTTTCAAACTCAAAGGCAAATAGAGAGAAAAAATGCTATGGCACTTATTTTAAATCCTCTAAACTATGTTTTTTTTTTGCAGTTATTTTATATGTGATATACAGACACGCGGTTCATTCATTTTTATGTAAACGTATGGAATAGATATGCGATAAACCGCTTCATATGTATTGGAATACGTAAATGTATATGCCTTCCTATCTGTAAAAAATAAATAAAATAGTCTCTTAATGGTTAACTACTCGAATCCTCTCCTCTAAGTTAATGATCGAAATACGCGACGTTTTGTCCAAACAAAATAAAGGTACGACACAAAAATACCTTTAAATTATGGAAAATTAAAAGTACAAAATGGAACTTTAGTTGTGTCTTTACAAAATTAATCGGTTTTAGTCTCTCCAAAAAAATTGCCAAAAATGACTTACGCGGTAATAGAACTTAAGCGACGATATGTACATCGATTGTGTCACTTCATTCCAAATATAAAGGTGGTAGAACCAGTGTAGTTAGACCGGGGAAGTACCACCGCCACACCTATTTGTAGCGTGAAGCAGTTCTTGCGTTCCGCTGGAAGGGTGTGGTTGCCGACTCACTTACATATGAGGCGATCATCTCAGATCTCCGGAGTAGTAACGCATGTGTGATCTACTTCATATAGAACTCCTGTTCTATACGAATTGCTTACAGATGTCCATGGGTGGCAGTAACCACTTACCATCAGGTGGACTGCATGCTCGAAAAAATTGAATGAGTTCGAAACATTTTTTTATATCAAACAATAAGAAGTTCGTACACTTAATGATATCAAACATTAAAAATTAATTCTATACATCTATGTCTCGTGATAACAGTAATACGAGTAGAATAAAAAGAAACTTACTCTGATAGTGAGTTCATGCCTGGTCCGGCGATGCGATGACGTCAGCAACTCGGTGTGAGCCCTGGATTCATTGCCAGCAGGACTGTCCCCTGACTTCATCCAGCACCACAACCATTTATACGGAGGTATGTTCCTGTGTAACACGTTAATTTTAGTGTAATTATTGTACGCATTCATTCATTTCTTTTTTGTATAAGATTGAAGTAGCAAGCGAGCATGCAGTTTTTCTGATGGTAAGCGAGTAAGCAACTTCATACAGAACAGGAGTTTTATCTGTAATCAATCTCAGGTGCGTTGCCAACCCCGAGGGCTAAGATGGTCGCCTTATTCGAAAGTGAGACGTCAATCACACCCTTCCACCGAAACGCAGGAACTGCTTCACGCTAGAAATAAGTGGCGGTGGTACCTCCCCGGTCGAACTATATTCGTTCTACTATCCGGTCGAACTATATTGGTTCTATGTTTCTGATCTACTGATAAAGATAAAGACAAAAAAGGCTATAGTGAAATCGATTGACCAAGGACAGGTCACAGGTGATAAACATCGTACACTTTTGAAAATATAAAAAATTATGAGAAAGGTTGGTTTTATCACACTAAAACTTCGTTTAGACTAAAGAGGGGCAGAGGTATATTCGTTACTAATTTTACTTGAGTCTAACCCGAAGGCCATGAAACATTCGCGTGCATTGCAAGCTGCGTTGAATTACTTACTCGACTGCGTCAGTAGGAGAGTAATGTTTTTCGCAATATATATATGTATGTATGAATGTTTGGTTTTATGTATGCCCATTTCTTTGGCACACGCTAAAGCCCAAACGACTTGACGGATTGTGACGTTTCTGCCATGAATGCGTGATGTATATGTGTACTATTTTGTTTAATTATGACATTTGATTTTATTTAATGGTCTTTGTTTTGTTATAATGTTACTTGATATTGTGTTTTTATTTAATTTTTTTTTTTATAATCTGATATGTGTGTTATTATTTTTATTATCTGTAATTATTATTTATTCATAATTAAAATTTTGGGATATTATCATAATAATTAGTATAATCGGTTTATCCGTACTAATTAATTAAATTAAATAAAAATAAATCAATAAATCACATATCATTAGAATCGTCTCAGTTTGGAAAGTGACATAGGCTATATAATTTTTTAAAAATGGCGCCTGCAAATAGTGGAAAAAGGGGGCAGGAGTGACGACTTTTTTATTATCCCGACAATATTACCCATATTGTCGGGATAATAAATCAAATTAAATCAAAGCTAGTAAATAGACCATTCTAAAATGAAATCCAAACGAAAACTTCTATTTAAAGTTAAATTAAATGTATCATTGTGAACAATAAAATCGTTTGATGTAGTCAGGTTTCTTCTTTTATTATTTTTAACAATGTTAATAGTTTCAACAAATTTCACTACAGTTAACAGTTATATTTCTTGGCCTTATAACAACAGACACCTACATTTTGCTGACGTTTAAAGTAACAAGCTAAAAACGCTTGGAGCGAATGTTTCGTGGCTGTCGGATAAGCGAAATTAAGAGCATTGTATGGATTTGATTTTTATCAAGTTTTTATATAATTTTTATATATTTTAATCAACGAAAATCTCTTTTCGTAAAGCTGTCAACATAAATTTATAAAGTATAATTATATTTTATATACTTATACTACAGTTCTTGAAACTCCCCTTGATTTACGGCTTATAAAATAAACGAGAACTTCCACAATCAAATGGCCAACCTAAGGCTCAGCGACGCGATTTCTATCCAAATTTAATAAAACTTTCCCAACTTTATAGTCACTCATAAATCATTCCAATATCAACAAACGTTTTGACAACTTGTGGGAAAGTGTTAATTAGATATTGCATAATGGTAAAGTAATTAACATTTTAATTAAGATAGTAAAATTGACACATTTTTAATTTGCTATTTGTGATTTAAGACTAGAACGCTCTGCACGCGAATATACTTATGATTACTAAAATTTCTTTTTGGAGAATAATTATGATAATCGCCATCATTGAGGAGTAATATAAAAAAAAACTTTTACAGTTATATGCCAGTGATTTTTTTTTTTATAGTATGAAAGTAGCAAACGAGCATGGAGCCCACCCGATGGTAAGTGGCTACTACCGCCCATGGACATCTGTAATTAACCCTAGGTAAGATCAAAATCTCACATAAGGTTAGCCACAGATGCGTTGCTTCCCCTGAGGACTAAGATGGAATGCCTCGGAAAAGTATGTCTCCCTTACCACACCCTTCAGACCAGAACACAACAATGCAT
>MOOZ01001674.1:762762-775332 GCA_002930495.1 Cecropterus lyciades | reverse complement strand
GCGAAGTGTAGTGTAGTGTGAAGAGTAAGTGTGTATAAAACGGTTCAGCCTAGTCACGTTGCGTTTAATTTGTCACTTTTCTCCCTTTTCACTTTTTCCGTTCATTAATTTACCGTACAGACAAAATGAGGGTTATTTAAGGAACACATTGTCCGTCAGACAACGTGATCTTAAATATCCCTTATTTTGTGAAGCAAAAATGGATGTTTGATTGATTTGATTTATATAGTTCAACCTACTTCAGGTCAGGTCATCGGTCCACCTCGTCGGGAGGCGACCTGTGCTCCTTTTGCCTCGTGGTCACCACTCGAGGACCTTTCTTTCTCATCGGTTATCGGCGGACCATAGGATTCAGAAGGCACAGGATTGGTTGGAGTGGCGCCGTTTAGGGGAGGCCTATGTCCAGCAGTGGACCTCGAAAGGCTGATGGATGGACGGATGGATAGTTCGACCGGGAGCTACCAATGTCATGCTACTTTCTCGCGTGAATCTGTTTTTAGGGTCTCGTGACCAAAGGGTAAAAATGGAACCCTATTACTAAGACTCCGCTGTCTGCCTGTCCGTCTGGACGTCTGTACGTCTGTCTGACACCAGGCTGTAGATATGCCTGTAGGCAGATAGTTGAAAGTTTCACAGATGATATAATTATATTGCCGCTATAACTAAAAACAAAATAAAATAAATATTTGAGGGGGGGCTCTCATACAACAAACATGGTAGTTTTGCTCCATATTAATAACGGCAACAAATAGATCGCTTGAAATATTCACAGAATATTTAATTACGTATTTACTTTAAAAATAAATAATTTATAACATACGATTGCTGTGATTTTTTGCCGTTTTTATAGATAATGATACGGAACCCTACGTACGCGAGTCGAACTGGACGATGGAAGAGTGTGATTTCCGGCACACTTTCCTATGAGGCGACAACCATAGTCCTCCGAAATAGCAACGTATCTGTGATTGAGTATAGAAACTTGTTTATAGATGTACATGGGCGGCAGTGGCCACTTACCATCGGGTGGACTGCAAACTCGTTTACTACCTCAAACTTATAAAAGAAAAACAAATCTAGAACATATAACAATAATAATTGATTCTGCTAAAGGTATACTAAGTATTAAGATAATTTTGTTAGTAATTGCCAAACGTTTGATTGACTATTTATTTAAAACTCCTTTTCATGGGTTTATTTATATCCTCAGTAATTAATTTGTAGGCCTTTTATATTTTCAGGCGTTGGTATCACTAAATGGGACACGGCAACCCTACTAAATAACGGTTTTATCGAAAATCGGAGAGCTTAAGTTAATCCTTTTTCATTTAAAGTTTAAAATATAACATATTTGGAAAGGGAAACGTTACACGGTTACATGAATGTTCTCGTTAGCGTTAATTAAATTGATATTATAATGTTTGTTTTTTGCCGCTAAATTGTACATCATGGCAATGTGCTGCTTGGTTAATGTGCCTTCGCTTTTATGTCGTTAAAATGAGTATTGAACATATTACTTTTAAGTTGTCAACATTTTATCTTCGAACGAGGAAGATAAGTGTAAACTTATATTGCCTGGTCGTAGCGGCTCGTTTGCCGAGTACTCGCCTGCTCTTCTGCCGTATCGTGATCACGATCACGCCGTAGAACGGGGATATCGTGAGTGCGGGCGCCATGAACAGCGATACGAACAAGGCTGTTATGATACCCAACGTTCGTGATAGATGGCTGTCATCTATCACGAATACGTTAGTGACAAACGAAAGTATTATGCTTTTTTCATTTCTGTGCTCTCTTATCTGTCTTTTGTTCTCATTATATAACCATCAGATCGCTTTTAATTTATGTTTAAGTTATGTGATAGGTGCACTATTGACCTTAATTTACTATTGATTTTCTATATATATAAATTTGCAGAGCTAATGATTAAAATTGGTTTGAATATTATAATGCAAGTAACTGCGTAAATAATAAACTGGCAATAATTATTTAGACACAACAGACAGACAAGGTAAATTTACATTACCTGGTACCAGCGGCCTGCTTGTCGAACACGTATCAAGATAAAGGTTACGCTGCTAAAACTCAAACGGTCATCTTTAAACAACAGACTTGACATTCGTTTAGATAATTATAATTTCATCTAGTATACTTTAAACTTAATCTCGGTACCTTTAACACAAAAACAAAAAACACGGATTAATTTATAAGTATGGATATAACAGTCAACTTACATTGCCTGGTCGCAGCGGCTCGTTTGCCAAGTACACGCCTGCTCTTCTGCCGTATCGTGATCACGATCACGCCGTAGCACGCGGATATCGTGAGTGCGGGTGCCACGAATAGTGACACGAACACGCTCGTCATCCATATCCGCCATTGAGTTTCATTGATACTCGACCAGCATTGTAGAGTCCCTGGATAAGGTAATATATGAGACAATTGTTACTACTTATGGTAGAACTACAACTGAAATGATTACTAAGGAGAGATAAGTAAAGTAATAAGATAAGAAGGGTTGTGAAGTTATTTTGTTACTGTGTAGATAAAACATCTGCCGTGTTATTTTGGTATTTTGCAAATATTAATAATCCGTCCTTATGCTTATGTGAATGAGGTCACACTTTATTGATATTATAAAGCATTTTTCTGTTATATAAAATTAGCAAATGAGCTTACAGTCTACCTGATAGTAAGTTGTATTCTCGCCTATGATATCATCAACCAACTCCAGGTATCTTACTTGGAGTTGATACCTTGGGGTTAAGGTCCTTCCCGGTATCGGGTACAAATGCGTTGCTACCTCCAAGGACTATAAAGTGCAAATGGATTTTTGTAAAGAAAAGTAATAAATTACCTTCAATGTCTGCTTCGTCGAAGAGAAACAGCATCGGCACGCAAAACATGAAACTGACAAACCACGCGCCAACAATGAGTGCCCGCGCGCGGCGCCCTGTATGTACAATAACCGGTTAATCAGGTTCCGATCTGTGCCCTTTAGAAATAGTTTATTACGTTTCCTCAAAACATACATCGTTTACGTTTATGTCCATATATTGCAATACATGACATTTTTAGGTTTTAATTTTTTGCCAAACTTTGCTATATACTTTATGAATTATGGGCGAAAACGGACACAATCATTGATTTAAAGAAATTTAATAAAATCGTACTAAGGGCACTGGTAGTAGTTTCAGAATTTTTTTCTAGAACACATGTGTGAATAACAGTCAAATTCTCATACAAAAATGTCTGCATTCTAAGGTATTAAAGTAAGTACTAGTGTGTTGCCACAAGAATTCGGCAATTACATTACATTTCATATTGTTTAATAACAATATTAGAAAATAATATGTAGCTTAATATACCAAAATCGAGTGTTTGTAAAAAAATGATTTATTTATTTACTTTAAGAGCCTCACGCACACTCACACATATATACAATATAATAAAGTGAAAAAAAATGCGGTTAAATTTTATTTTTCTGTTCTGTTGTATATAGGCAATTTTAACGACCGAAAACGATCGTCAAGTTATTTTGATAAATGTTTCACTTATTTTATGTAAGATATATTTCGTATTGTCCTATATATTAATTTTATGAATAGTTTTTACACAACGTTCTTGCATTGTTGAGTTTATAATGGAAATTCCTAGCATATTTCAATTCAATTATTCATGCTCAAACAAACAATACTACGTGCTCGTCATTTTACTTTATTTCTGAAGTGACGTTTTTATATGCAAAATGAATATATACGAAATTAAATTAAACGTGTTTTTCTATAACAAATTTATTTTGTGTATTAATATTTTAAATCTATAATTTTGTTGAATAGTTATATACTTACAACTTCCAGTGAAGTTCATGGGATGTGTGATGGCGTCACATCTATCCACACTGAGCGCCACCAACACGTACGTCGATGAATATGTTACTACACCCTAAAAGATGAAAAAAATAATTATATTCTTTCGCTAATTTCAATTATACCTTGTCTTATCCTCGATGATAAAACTCCTTTTTAGTGTCAAGTCTATGCACTCTCAGCGCATGAGTTAAAAGTCATTTGACTGAAAAAATATAAACTTGGACTTGCCTTCGTGTGGTGTAGTGAACACTACACGAAGGCAAATCTCTACTTTCGCGTTTGACTTATCATTTAGTTTAAAGTTTTCTACAAATATATTGATTCGGAATACCAGAGTGGGTGAGACTCATCGTCTTCTGACGAACGAATACGGATAATTTTAATCCAACTTAACTTGAAGTTTATATTGTTTATTTTTTTTTCTACTATCTACGATAAATTATAATGAATGTCATGTTTATACTCATAATCTTAAAAGATGTAACTTAAGTATACATTCTTAACTTAAGACCGAGGTTAGTTCTCCCGCTCCTACAGCGGGAATTAATTTTAATTATCTCTACTTGAGGTACCCAACTATGTTTATGTACGGCAAAATTAGCTCAGCCGCAAGTTGACTAACAATCTCCATATCTTATCGTAATACGTAATATCGTGACCACAGCTAAAACGTTGTTAAGGTGGGAGACCTACAACGAGGGTCCACAAAAAATTAAAAAAAGGTTAGCTAGTGCCTGATTTTTTTGCCTTTCTCTGCTAAAGGAGGAGACCGTAATAATAAGACTCCGTTTATCAGCAAAAAAGAAAAAGGCAATCCAGGAAATAATCTTCTAACAGAAGATTTTTTTCCTTTTTCAACTATGCCAAAGAGGTAAAGGAGACGCGGACCCCCTAAATCTTCCCCCCTTTTATACTCATTTATATTGTTATTTTAGTATTGCATAACCGCACCTTTAGTAGGTGGTAGAACCAGTGTAGTTCGACCGGGGGAATACAACCGTCACACCTATTTCTAGCGTGAAGCATCTCTTGCTTCGGTGGATGGGTGTGGTTGCCGGCTCATTTATATATAAGGCGACTCAGTCCTCGGGAGCAGCGACGCATCCGTGATTGACTTCAGATAGAATCCCTGTTCTATATGAAGTTGCTTACAGATGTCCATGGGCGGTAGTAACCACTTATCATCAGGTGGACTGCGTGCTCGTTTGTTGCTTCAGTCTGATAAAAAAATATTTCATAATAATGATATTAATTGTTACGTTTAGGTAAAATATAAACCTATATAATGTCATATTACATTTGTATAAACGTAACGTGCAGAGGATATAATTCTTTAAATTTAGGAAAAAATGTAAATTATTAACGGGCACAAAATATATTCGTTTGATTACCCACTACCTTAAGGATGAATAGCAGAGAATGCTTTTAGGGTTAAGTCCATCCTTCGATACTTCATAGTTTACGGTACAAAGAAAATAAATATCATAAACATTATTTGACAAATTGGGACGAACCCATCCTTATAGAAATTGATTTGAAAGGTGAGATCCCCAACTTCATACATTTATGCACATGTAGCTTTGAATGTGGTAGAACTCTTCGTGGTTCATCTTCGACGGCTCCTTCGCTACACCTATTTATTCTTTGTAACAGCAGTATTGCTGTATTCTAACTTAAAGGAGTGAAACAATTTACAAGACACTCCAATCCACTCCAATTCGATTCTCAAACGAAGCACCGACTAACTGTGGCAGACCTAAGGTTTCAAATACGAAGAAAGGAAAGACTCCAAATACTTTTAGATATATGTATAGGACATGTACATAACAGAACAATGCTTTCCTGTCAAATGGACCGATGACCTATGCTGGAAACCGCTGGATCAGAAAGTCCAGGACCGGTTGGAGTGGCGCCGATTAAGGGAGCCCTATGTCCAGCGTGCCCTCAAAAGGCTGATGGATGGTGCGATGGACAATTTACCATCAAATAGCAGCATATTTCATTGATAATTCTTTATAATAACGCCATCAATAACATCAATAAAAAATAACAGCGTTGCCGTTCTACTAGAAGTCAGGAACAATAACAAGCTTGGACAGAATAAAGCTTTTGCCAATATTGAATTATGCCTTGTATCTTCTTGTTTAAAGCTACAGGATTTTGACCGACATCGATTATAAAGCCAAAATTCTAAGGTACGGAACGTAAGTCGATTAGTGCGATATATCAGGATTTTGGATTAAGGTCAGTGCAAGCTGAGATCAGTAACGTTTAGATCAAACACTACAGTTCAAGATATAGACAACAGCTTATTATAACATTAGCAGTACAGTTCGAGATATAAAAACACAAATAAATTACGATTTCTAGATTTGTACACTCATAGCCCCACAATAGGATTTTCCTCTGTATTTTTCCTGTACAAACACCTAGACCCAGAACAGAAACTTTACTTCATCGCTCAGATATTTGTCTGGCCGTCTGTCTATCTAACCTAAGGTTGGCCACTGACGCGTTGCTACCCATGAGGACTTATTTAGAACCCTATGCGTTCCAAGTGTCTGGATTATTATTCGGAAAATAAAGCTGTCTAAGTACCGCTTTAATGACAAACTGTCCTGACCTACTATGTAACAATAATTTCACATAAGAACAAAAGTATGAGTGCATTCTATAGCACATTAAAGACTGTACTAGCAAATATGTCCTTTCATTCAGTCCACCTGGGTATCAACATGCACTGCTACTCCAATATAGCATCTGCACCCGATTATAATGGCATCGTCCCGTATTTCGGTACTTTGTCCCCATGTCCTCGAGAACAAAGTCGAGACAAAATTGTCCCTTTTCTCAAACCATAATGGTGCTGATTAAGGTTAATATTTAATAAATTCGCCAAAATTTTTGATGTTTATTAAAATCATCACCTGAATAATATATTTTTCGTGGAAATATTTCACAGACTATTTAATTGACATAAATTGCTGTTCCGTCTTGAGTCAAGAAGATAATTAACGTAAAAGTGCAAGTCGGACCCATGCAAGAAGGGTTTCGAATCGTCTATCTATAAAAACGGAAAAAAATCACGTTCATTGTATGGGGGCAGCTTGTTACGGGATAACAGGAATACATGATCCGTGAAATTTTCACAGGTGATGCATTCCTGTATTCGTTCATGTATATCACGGTGATACAGTCTGGTGACGGACAGTCGGACAGCAAAGTCTTAGTAATAGGGTGCCGTTTTTACCCTTTGGGTATGGAACCCTAATACGGGTATACTAACGGTCACGGGTACGTGACCGTTAGTATACCCGTTAAGTTAGGTACTTAATACCTAATCACATTTAGCGTTCCAGAAAATGCAACCACCCTAAATTAGCGGAATATCTGCTAGCTACTATTATTACATTAGCAAAAAAGCTAAAGATTTTTTCGTAACGTAATTGTTTCTATTTTTCCCTCGAGTAAACTTAATTCCGAGAATTTGTCTCGGGGCAGTACGTTGTGTAAGAATGTCAGCCGAATTCCGACGGAGATTCGTGTCGACCTGATGATGCGTCCATTTAAGGCATTGTCTTACCTTCTTTAATATTATGGATCGGTATACATTTACCGTTATAAAAGTTTTAGTCGAGATGAGTAGGCCGTTCATTGCGGTATTAAAAAGGATTTTCTGATTGGCAAAATTATGCTCTTCAGACCACTTGATTTAGAAGTCGGTAATTTTAAAAACTTTCTTAAAAACCGCAATTATAGAAAGAAGGAAAGGTTAATTATTTACTTCTTTTGTTGTCTCTTTCTCTTTATATCTTCCATATTAGATTGAAGTAACCAATTAGCATGCAATTCACCTGTACGTAAATGGTCACTAATGGATGGACATATTTAACCAACTTCATATAGATCATAGGTTCTATCGGAAGTCGATCACAGATGCGTTGCTACTCCCGAGGACTGAGATGGTCGCCTCATATAAGTGAGCCGGCAACCACATCCTTCCACCGACGTCGCAAAAACGAATTGACTGATATCAATATTGCGGTGATACCTTCCCGGTCGAATACTCTTTCTCTACCTCTCTCTCTATCTTGCGATAAATTTATTAATCGAATAATTTTATTCAGTGTACTCTACTTTTAAAGACAAACGTTATTAAATATTATAAATAGGTGTTCAATTTGTCTGATTATTTAATTGAAAAAGTATTTATTTTTCTCTTACCTGTAAATATTTCATTAACTTGCAGGCCACTGGCCCCGCGAACCATGATATAGTGATGCGTTGAATTAAATCCGGAAGGACGCTTATTAGCCCTACCCATAAATCTGTAAAAAGAATATTTGGTTAAAATCAGTAAATCTTTGTCTTTAACCTATTATTATCCATCTGTCTACAACAACTATCTACTTTAAAATCTATTTAAAAATCCTGAAACCTTTATTTTTCAATAAATATGCTTAGAAAATGAAAATACACATACACATAACAAAGATCATGTTTTACATTTCCCACGTCATTGAAGGCATTCATATTGAACATCGAATTTCATACCACTAGGTTATTCATAGAAATACATATAAACCTTTGACATTACTGATGCAATTAAAATATGTATGTACACGAAATACATACATACGGCTCATCCATATTCAGGCGAGTATGTTGTTTTCCGACTAATTTACGGCAGCGTGCTTTCAATAAAGTGATCCCGGGGTGCATATCAGATTACAGTACAAATTACACACTGAATAGATTTTCTCGACAGGCACGCCTTGGAATTAATTACTACAATCTTTCTAATGAACACAGTAGCTCATACATCATAGTGACATACAAAATACAAAACTGACCGAACTCAAAATTCCGCCAAATTGAATTAAATATGAAACTACTTCTAAACTAAACATAATATATATTTAGCGAATTAAAAATTAACGATTCCGTGTTAGAAAAGAACAAACATAAATGTTACGTCCCTTTTACTAACCGCGCTTTAAAAAACTCGTCAAAACGTAAAAAAAATTGTTATGTTCCCACAAAATGCTAATTTCGCATTAGGACCCTTTTTTTCTCGTTGGACTTTTTTTGTCGTAACATGTCCCACGAGTGACCCCATTCTCGCACGAGGATGTGTGAAGCATACTCAGTGCTTCTTGATGCATTGTAATTACACTGGATCTACTGTATTTTTAACTTTTTACTGCACTGTGTACAGCATAGTGTAATGCTTCATTATAGTATACAGCAAAATTTTATATGGAAATTTGATCGAGTTATGACCTTTTTTTGGTCGTCAAATTGCACAGAAAATTGTAATTTTGTACAAAATACTGTATTTTTAAGAATTTTTTGTGGGAAACACTGTAATTTTATAATCACGATCTTGAAGCATTGAGCATACTCCACTTAGGCGACGTTATTGCAAATATTAGTTACTCGTTAAACGTCTTTGTTTGATTATGTAAGTATCATGTACCATCGTTTTACCATATCGACTTAAAGAAAAACACTAATAATCGAGATCATAATCATAAGCAAAATATTATATTACATTATGTTGCGTAACAAAATGTTTACAATACGTTGCCGTAAAATAAATTAATTATGTTTTAATATTACATAAAAATACAAACACTAAATGTTAGAGATATTCCAAAAATTGTTTGCAAGTTCTACAAGTCCCCTCTAACGATATGTTTAAGATATAGAGTGCTCAGTGTTGAACAATATTGTGTTGATGATACTCAAGCGCTTCTTTACATACATATTGTATAATGACTTAATTATGATCTTAGTTATATTATTAAGGCGAAAGCTGTGAGAAAGTATGTGTTTGTTACTCTTTGACACAAAAATACTGATTGGAATTAGCTGAAATTAAATTTAGCACACATTATGACCTGGATTAACACATAGGATGCTCATTAGCGTGGTAAGCGCGACTGAAGCGGGCAGAGTCGTGGGTAATAAGCTAGTACTAATATAAACTTTCACTTCAAACTTTCATTTCAAACTTTCACTTTTTTATATATATAAAAGAATTCCTATATTTGTTGGTCACGGCATCACGCGTGAACGACCAATTTTCTAAATTTCTAAATCTTTTTTTGTTGTGTTTGTTATCAGAAGAAGGATAAAGGGAATAATAAAGAAAGTTGCACGTAAAATAGTTTTGCGAATCGAATTCAAAATACGTAAGGCAGGACAAGTCTTAGACAGTCGGGTAGTAAAAAATGAAAGTTAATCGTGTCTGTAATTCTGTGCAACGCATGTATTTATAGATTTTATGTATTTAGTAATTTGAAGCAGTAAGAAAACGTCTTTTGTTTGACCGTGTGTTTGAAACAGCGTCAAACTACTGAAATTAATTTTTCATTGAACTTTCGTTAAAATTAATTAACTCTATCAAAAGTAATTACAATTAAAAGTTGTGTATCTTTTTCGTTAAATGCGGCTGAAACCGCGGGATATGCTAGTATCTAGTAAGAAATATTAAATTACGTTCGTATATAATGAGAGCTAAAAATCAGTGCCACTTCTTCTGAATTCGTTTAAAAAAGTTTGTCTGTTACATTTATTACTTTTTGATACGTTCATTTTTAAAATTTTCTTTAAACTAAAGGAAGTGGGTCGATTTTCTGTTCATGGAGACTCAAAAAAAATGATTTGCGATTATTATGAAATGTTTTTTATGGAATGTTATGAAAAAGAATTACAGAACAACCCAAATGTACAAAAAGGCTAAATACTTACTTTCATTTTGACAATCATTTCTGAAGCTTACTATATTTAAGGCTTAAATATACTATGAAAAATATTAAATTATTTATGGCTAAATATAATATGGAAAATATATACAAGGTTTAAGTAAACAAAAAAAAATGCACTAATCAACTCACGTATGTCACTGTTCATTAGCTCTAACTGATCTATCTACTTAAAACTTGAAATTAATTAAGTAATTTGTCTTACCAGCTATCGCCAGTTGCATGATGAAGAAATTCATCCGACTCTTTCTGGACTTGGTGAGCAGCAGCGCCAGGACAACAGTGGCGTTGCCAGCCACAATCGCGACCAACAGCGCCCATAACACTGCCAGTTGCGCCGTCTGTTCGAAAACACACATGTTAGTATTCTTTTTATCCGACTGCATCAGTAAGGAGGTATTGTTTTTCGAGCGTATGTAAGTATGTTTGCTTGTATGTATGTCCATTTCTTTGTCACGCGTTACAGCCCAAACGGCTTGACGGAATGTGATATAGGCTATATATATATATATACATCATTATAACTATATTTAACTTGACAAAAACTCATATAAAGCGTTAATTTAAATATACGTAGAATTATAAACAGAAAAATCGTTTTAAGCAGTCGTTTTTTTTTTTAATCGACTTCCCAACGGAAAAGAGATTATCTATTCGTCACGTATGTACATATATGAATTTAATTTTTATGTATGTTCAAGCTATACTCCGCGATGCGGTTACCGATCAACACAGTTCGAATGACATTCGATGCGGTTAGTTTCACAGGGGTCCCATTTTATGGAAATTGTAAAGTTTTTGGCAGTTTCCCGGAAGATTGGGAAAACACGATTTCTTATAATCTTGAATAACCCGTTTCTAAACCGATTTCATTTTTTTTCTTGATATTGATGGGACATATTAGTACGGAACTTTCTTTCTTAGACATAGGTGTGATCGGATGGTAAAATCTTCAAACAAAAAATAAGACCGACTTCCATGCCATTAAAAGGTCAAAAATAATTCAAATATATGTTAGTTTTGTACATATACTGCACATGATACATAGTTCTGAAGTCGGCGCTCATATACGCTTAGAATGTTCTAAAGTTCTAAACGACGAATCTATGTATGTACATAGATTCGTCGTCGTGATGTAGCGAAGTTGGTTGAGCGCCGATTTCGGGATGTTTTGACATGTGCCGTATATGTACAAAACCAGCATATATTTGAATTATTTTTTACTTTTTTGTGGTCGGTCTTATTTTTTGTTATTTTTTTTTTTGTTTTAATATTAATAACAATGTTGATGTGAAACATTTTATGAATCGTTGTTTTTTGAATTTGCATCTCGATGACATGAAAATGCGTTACGAAGCAGTTGTCGGCTACAACTAGATGGATCTGTACCTCTGTCTGAATCACGTTGTCTGTTGATTTCCGAATATGGGCTGTAGTGATTACTATTGATTTTTATTTTTATTCACACGTACACTTTTTTATAAATCTAATGCTAAGGCAGACGGGCTTCCTAATGGAAAATAGTCACCGTCGCCTATGGACGTTTGCAACAGCAGAGGAGATGCCCATGATTCGCTGGCTTTGAAAGAAAGCGCTTATAGCATCTTTTTTTAAGAGTCCCATATCAGCGCTCCAAGAATACCGACGAAGTTGATCCGTGGCATTCTATGGACGCTGGAAGCAGTAGGTTCTGTCTGGGCAGCTACCGTCATTGATATTTCTGGCATGAAGCTGTTTATGCATATTGCGTATGATGCACACACTTGCATATGAAGCAACCATCTTGGTCCTGAGGATTTGCAACGCATTTGTAATAGATTTCAGATAGTGAGGTGTGTTGATTAGAAGTTCACGTTGAATACGTGATTAGTTTATATGTATTAGCACGAATAAGGAAATATTATAATTATATTTAATATCACGTAATG
>MOOZ01001674.1:706463-722767 GCA_002930495.1 Cecropterus lyciades | reverse complement strand
TATGTCTAATGGTCGAATAAGTCTCTTACTATCTAAGAAAAAATCTATAATATCTACTTTAGGAGGTGGATCTTTAAATATTTTTTATGCAATTTAACGCCAGATTTAACGCCAGATTTCGCTGCTAGTAGGTGTTAAATATTATTAGTCTGCTATATTGTATTAGCCTGCGCGTACGAAGTCACGGGAATTAATTAGTAATTTTGATCAACACAGTACCTTGAAAAAACGACATACGTGAAATGTTTTTGTAAATATGCGCGAATTTTGAAAGTTATATTTAAATAAATGTAGGGTACATTTACACAAACAAATAAATAAGAAACGTGTGTCTCTGTTTTCAAACTAACTGACATCTTGGCTCATATACTTATTTGCGCAATAGAAGAACACGAAAACTGTTTTAACATTTTTATCTATCAAGCTGTCTGTCTGGGATTTTTTGAAACAGTGATGTGAATTTGAGGCCAGTATTACATACAGAATATCTAACCTGAAAGTCACGATACATTCGCGTCAGTGTTAAGCGAATTTTAGCAATTTTCACTACAAAAAGAAAAACATCGTGTCCTTGTTAGATTTTTTAAATAAAATTATGTAGCAAATGAGCATGCAGTCCATCTGATGGTAACTGGTGACTGCCATCCATAGACATCTGTAAGCAACTTCATATAGAACAGCGTGAACCAATTCTGGAGGAAACGTGTGGTTGGCGGCTCACATATATGAGCCGATCATCTTAGTCCTCGGGACTCGCAACGCATCCGAGATCGACTTCAGAACCCCTGTTATATTTGAAAATGCTTAACATGCAGTAACCACTAACCATCTCATTTGCTATTTAAATCTAAATTATATAAAATAAAATAATAATTAGAGCAATACCTGAGGTTTTCCAGGTGCAATGCTACTCCTGAAGACTAAGCCAGATCGCTTTTGTAAGTATATATCCCTTACTACGCTCATCAACCCAGAATGCAGCAGCACCTAACACCGGTGTTTCAAGGCCTAAGTATATATGTTATATTACGATGGACCTGCAAGCGTCGAATCACGAAGTGACCTTATGAATCTCTATGATAATATAGACTTAAAACTTGAAGTCGCAGAGAAATAAGACAAAAATAATACGGCAAATTTACGAAGTCAGGACATGAAAAGAAAATAATGAAGTCTTCTCAAATATAAGTAAGACTTCTCACGAAGTTGAAACGAGGCGTTCAAATTTAATCCGTTGTATCTATCAAATATACATTATTATTAGATATTCCAAAGGCGAAATTTCGTTTATGTTTGCAATTTTGTGAACCAGTCGTGTGTGAAGTACAATGATACAAAATTTAATTTGCCAAACTTTTGTTTGGTTTTTAAACGTGAAGGCGCTGTTCAGTCTCTCACGGAGTTTGATAGGGACTATAAAGGGATTTAATGCAAGAGTAGTATCTTCCGAACCGTAATATTTTACGAACAATCGTAGCTAGGACCTTGCAGGATGATACTTTAATGGGTGCGAATGGGTTTAACTGCTGTCCAGAGCTAATGAGTACGACAGGTTTAAAATTTTATTTAATTGAGAACAGAAAATTATATAGTAAGTAATTCACTTTGCACTGGTGACTTGTCACCGGTAAATATGTTTTTAATTATAAATTTAATTCCGGGCGGGGCTCAAGCCTTCACAACTTCCTGGTCATGGACCGCCTATGTATTCCAGTAAAGTATATCATTTAAGAATATTTTTTTATAAGATTGAGGTGGACTGTATGTCCACTTGATAGCAAGTAGTTCCTGACCGTCGACATTAATAAACATCTATATTTACAGCATTGGTTTTATTTAAATCAATCTCTGATAGGATGTACCTCCCGCGTGTTAACTTGTTATGCCCAGGTTGATTAATAATGAAAAATGAATGGGCCGAAATATCGGCAAAAAGAAATTAAAAACCGCATATCGTGAGTACCCATTAAAATGTATTCAGCGATAATATTAGTCTAAAATCAAATAATGAATAAGTTTTTTTTTAGGTTATCTATGGTGGTTTTTACGAAATAGAAGTAGCAAATGTACCTGCAGCCTATTTGATGTCATGTGGCTATCTACATAGACAAAATTTAAAGTTTTCATCCACAGAGTTTACGTAAGCCATAGTATCTATTATAGACCATACCATAGTTTCATGAATACACAATTTATTACAAAGATAGAAGTGAAACATGTCTAATAACATGTCTAACAAACACATCTAAGTACGTACATCTATATATCTCTACATATAAATAAAATTGAAGTGTCTGCTTGTAATATCAAAATAACAGTTAACTGTAGTAACTTTTTATCATTTGTTATACGATACGTATATTTTTGTTATACGATACTGATAACAAAACATCAATTACTAACATTTTTGTCTGTCTGTGTGTCTGTCTGTTTGTTCTGGGTAATCTTTGAAACCACTGGACCGATGTTGACTTGACTTTCACTGTTGGATAGCTGATGTCATAAAGCGTAACTTAGGCTACTTTTATTTTAGAAAAGGTAATTAGGGTACCGCACAAAAAAATTAAATCTAAGTAATCGCGCGCGCTCTACGCGCACGCAGCCACTGTCACTGCCGCTAATGTTAGCTGCTGTAAGTCCTCGTTGAGACAATGCTATAATGTTAAAATTGTATAAGGGCTAAAATTTCGGCTATATGTAACTATATCAAGTTAATTTTTTTAAACGCGGGTATAACCGCGGGGCTCAGCTTGTATACGTACTTTATAAAAAGTTGTCGTTAACCATAACAGTATCGCGAGATTAATAGTTTTTTTTTAATACCGAAGAATGCCTAACACCTTATGAAGCTTTCATAATTTGTAATAATTATAAATATAGGAATAGAACCTACAATGAATGACAAGTTCATAACCTAAAACTACCTTTAAAACCCAAGCCGTTTATTTCCCTTACCGCCATAGCACCCATGGGATGTCGCGACTCTATCCTTTTCTGAGACCCCAACACATTCACTAAACAACGGGATTTTTTGTATAACTTTTTTGTTCATATTTTTTGGTTTGGCACATTGGATATTTTTTCCAAGTAATTTGTAGGTCTATTGTTGTGACCTTTATCCTTTTATGACGACCCGCGTGGCGGAGCAGATACCTGTCTGACACGCAGTGCGTCCCGGATTCGATCTCGGGCCAGGCAGAAATCTGAATGATGAGTTTAAATTTCTGTTCTAGGTCTGGGTGTTTGTGTATTCGTCTTTGTGTGTCCGTGGCACCCACGACACAGGAGAAAATAGTGTGGGCTATTAGTGTAAAAAGCGTGTTTTTTTTCTTTATAACAGTAAAAATTGCATATTCTGTTTGGAATAATACAAGTAACTACGAATTAAAATGCTTATCCGCCACAGATCATTTGCTCCTAGGCAAATGTTTGCAAATTTCCACAGTCAACCAATTTACATTTAGTCAGCGCAGTGGCCTATGGTCTAAAACTCTCTTAATATGGAAGGAAACCCGTGCCCAGTAGTGGGATAAGCAGTTGATGATGTGGTGCTTATAACCATATCGCTCTACCGGCAAAACGAATGACGATCGTAGCGAATGTTCGCTTTTAACCCGCACCCCATAGTGCTGGTTAAAAGCGAATTTCCTTTGCTGGTGTTGGAAACTAAGGTATGTTTCCGATCATATAAGGCCATAATTGTTTGCTGAAAGTTGTAGTGAAATATACTGAAATGCGCTCGCTGACGCTTGTCGCGCCATATATTTTATCGCTCTTGGATAAGATTAAGTGGACGCAATCGGCATATTTTTTTTTATAGTTGGTAGCAACATATATTAAACACAAATAACAGTATTATATTATTTTCTAAATGCTGTCTTATTTTTGTTTGATCTGAGTTCTTAAATACATGAAAGCAAGTTTATAAATTAATTATTTAATAAACGAGAGTATTTATTTCTACTTTAGAATTAATCAAAACCAATTCGAGCGCTTAAAAGTCTCAACCTCGGTGGTAATAATTTCTCTCTTCATTTACTTAAGAATTTATATAAACTTTGCAAATTACTCTAAGCCCGCTGTAAGGGTCCTCAGTGTCCCGTAAGACCAGTATTTTAGATAAGTACACGCTTAATTGACCCTACAAGGGTCCTTTAAATTTGCCTAACGCTGAGGTAATTTCGCGGCGAAATTATTTTGTCTTCGTTATTCTCAGTCTTTGCTCTTAATTAAAAATTAAACCGCAAACTCATTAACCATCGGAGTTAAATCACTTAGAAAACAGAGGTTAATTTCGTTTTAAGTGTTTGTTTCGGGACATTTTTATTTTATATTTGTTAAGATTGTTTACTTAATAACTAAGTATTTTTTTACTAAGGGTTAGGTTATAAAAAAGGGTTTTCGCATGAATAGTATGTGGTGTCAATTTTCCATAGCACCACTCCCTCTCTACCTGCGAATGTCGTAGAAGGCTACTAAGGGACAAAATATTGGCGATGGGAGGCAATGCCTTCTTGCGTGCTCAACACCCACTACAGTAGTGATGCGACTCGAATAGAATTTTGCGACTCGAGTCACTACACTACTCGAGTCTTACTACCTCACTCGAGTTATACTCGAGTTTTCGAGTCATTCGAGTAAAATCTCACTCGAGTTGCAAGTTTGAAATTCGAGTAAGATTTCTTTCAGCATATCTAAACAAATTAAAATAGTGTCATTGTCATGTCACTGACAAATATATTTTTAAAGACAAATCAACAATTATAATTGTGCTTAACGTCATTTTAACTTCTGTGGAAAAAAATAAATTAAATTTATAAAAATTATTTTAACTAAAGTAACTGTGTATTTAGAAAAAAAATATTTCGTCCACTTTTACATGTAATATATTTCTATCTTTCTTTGGTAGCAAATTAATTAATAAAAATGCTGTTTTAACAAATACACGGTCGACGCAGCATAAATAGAGTAGTGAAGTGACATCTAGTGGCAATAGACATAATCAACTCGTTGTGCCGAGTTGACTCGGTAACTCTAGTGCATAGAGACTCGAGTTATATATTTTTTTCTATCGAGTACGAGTTTGACCAATTCAATCGAGTAACTCGAGTAAAAAGCATGACTCGAGTCCCATCACTACACTACAGTCACCAATACGCAAGCCAGACGCCGTGATGATTAACCCCTCTAGGACTAAGACGGAATACCTCGGAAAAGTATGTTTCCATAACCACACCCTTCAGACCAGAACACAACAGTGCGTGACACTGCTGTTATTAGGCAGAAATAGGTGTGGCGGTGGTGCTTCCGGAGTCGAACCACATAGAGTTCTACCACCTTGAAACTTATAAATAACGTGTAAATAACGTATGTACTTAAAGGATACAATTAACCCTGTAGTTTAGAAAAATGTAAGGCACTTAAGCATTTAAACTCCAAATGTCTTGATTACACTATTTACTTTTCGCCAGAATCTTATTTTCTTAAAAGCGCTCATTTTACTCCTGAAAAATTGCTACACATTTGCAACTGTACTTATTTAGATTACGAATTATAATGTGGCTTGTCGTAACAAGAGAGTCAAACAGCAAACTTAATGCAAAAATATTTACCGTAGCTCGTTTACCGTCTGTAAAACATCGCGTTTATCATTGACAAATCAAGCCTAAGATAAAATGAAGTAGGTATTAAAAGATAAAGTTCATTTTTTAGAGAAACGCTTGATGACAACGCTAAAAGCTGGTTTAAGTCTTCGTTCAGGACGGCTATAGAAGTTTTAATTAAACGGCTCTAGTTGACGCTTCACAGTTATAAAGACAAATTATTTTTATAGAAATAAAAAGGCAGACAGGACACGTGATTTATAGCGACTTGCGCAAGACTTCTGTGAAAATATAAGGTAGCTTTTGTGTTTATTCTAACATTTTACTTTATTATATCATTATTAACTACTATAATAACAGATATACTTTTCAGAGGCATTCCATCTTAGTCCTCAGAGGTAGCAACGCATCTGTGGCTAACCTTAGGTGAGACTTCGATCTTACCTCGGGTTGATTACAGATGTACATGGGCGGCAGCAGCCACTTATCATCACGTGGGCTGCATGCTCGTTTGCTACGTCCTTAGTATATAAAAAAATAAAATTTTATATAATGCTTATTAAGAAAACGCAGGAAGACGTCAATTTTCACAATAGAGAATGAGTTCTCACATTAGTTATTATGAAAACAAATATACCGACAGCTAAATCTAAAAGTGGCTGTCGGGTATATTGTTTTTTGATAATTTATTTAATTTTAAGCTTTTTAGGGCTTTGACTCGACTTAACGTGTCTTGAAATAGTAACATAAAAGTGTCATAATTTATGTAGTTTTGTACTAGCTTTCATTTGATAACCATAAAAGCCCTTTTTTTTCCTACCAAAAAAAATTTTCCTACCACCTGTACCTACCATCAGCTACTTATTAGCAGCAGTGTTATGCGCTGTTGTGTTCTGGTCTGAAGGGTGTGGTAAGGAAGTCATACTTTTCTGAGGCATTCCATCTTAGTCCTCAGGGGTAGCAACGAATATGTGGCTAACCTTAGGTGAGACTTTGATCTTCCTAAGGTTGATTACAGATGTCCATGGGCGGCAGTAGCCACTTACCATTAGGTGGGCTGCATGCTAGTTTGCTACTTCCATACTATAAAAAAATATTCTTTACTTTTTGAGACTAAACGGCCTAATTCACGTATTTTTAATAGTCTGAAGCCAATTTACTTTAAAAACGTCCCCTTAAAATGGTTACAACATAAGTAAAATAAATGTGATGGAAATTTTAAGTGTCTATTGCCAGTTTAAGTCAAGGATGCTTGCCAAATATTATCGAACATTTTCTTCCACCCATAAATTCACATAAAGTCTTCTTTAATAAAGACGTTAAATCCACAGAAATTTATGCTTAAATACGTGTCATTCTGGCGTCTAGAGTTCCGATATTATTAGATTTTATATGGAAAATTACCCGTAATACTTCAAAGTTGCATTGAATGTAATAATAATAATTATCATATTTTCGTGGTTTTAAATTTGTATTAATGTTTTAAATTCCTACAAACATTGCTGAACATAGATCTCCTCTCCTCCTCTTAAATGATTTAAGCGATGCTAAGCATGGATTTTATTAATTAGTCAAAGCTTAACTTTTAAGATCTTTTTTAACAAAAAAGTTCTAATAACAATATAATAATTGCTTGTCCGTTTCTATCACTAAACATAGCAATAAAGCTTTATTTCTAGGTTTAATGATAAAAAACGGAAACATGTTGTAAAACAATTGAATTTTTTCACAGTTGTACAAAACCTTTTAGAACACTTTACAAATATGCAGACACATATCGTTTATCAGTACTTCAAACGTGCGGCCTGCTCATACCCACAAATTGTTTGCCAGCTCCGAGTACTATGTTGATAACCTTCATTGACCACGAATTTTTCCACGCGGGTATTGACGTACCTACTGAAATTCTAAACATACGTCTTTTCTAGACGAGCGACGTGGATAGCAGAGCAATTTTTGTAAGCGACGCATCGTTAAGATTTCATGATATTAGCTTCAGCGACAAAGGTAGACGTATTTAGGCTGTTAATTATGTCGATAATTCAATTTAAGTAATATGCTAGATATATATTAGATAGATTGTATGGATATGCTGCGTGGTGTCGGTGGTGAATCGCAACACTCCATCTTTTTCCGTAGATATTTTAGGAGATGACTAAGAGACAAAGTCCAGGGGACAGGCAGCAGCGTCTTCCTGCGTCAGATCAACACCAACTGCGGCCACCAACGCGCATGCTAGGCGCGGTGATTGTTGGCAATAACACCCATTAGGGGAAGAATTAGTCTAGGAGTGGGCCTCAAAAGGCTAACAAATATATACACATAAATTTTCGATTTTACATATTATATTATCATACAATTGGAAATACATTTTCTTTCCGCCGTTTTTGCCGATATTTCGAAACTCTCGCCGTGACCACGTTGCGCCACGTGGTGATAATTTCGCTATCCGTTACATATTAAAATGTATCAAGATCGCGAAAACATTGGTCTAAAATTATAAATTCTAAATACATCTACTAGTTTCTTAATAGACTTCAAATTTATTAAGACAGCCATGAAACTTCTAAAACTGAAATTAAGCGATTCAAATTAAATTATAGCCATAAGATAACCGGAGCGTCTTAAACTCTACACTTTTGATCATCTATTGAATTCTCTGTATAATCCACTTTGAAATAGGGTTTTGGAATAGAATAATTTATACATCATCAACTTTACCGTCTCGAGTAAATTTTCCATGATTTTAAATTTTAGTCAGCACTCTTTTCTGAAAAGTATAAGTATATGAAGACTTACAAATCCTTAATTTCATGCCTCAAAGTGTAATTAAGTGTAGTCTTTTTGTATCACTCTATTAGCTGTATTTATGCTTGTGAATTTTCATATGTTTTATATGAACTTTTTCGCATTTTCACTTAAAGATCGATTAAATACTGATCGCTTATGCGATATATGTATATTGCCTGTCTGCAAATCCAAGTTCAATGTCTTTTACAAAAAAAGTACATTAACGGGAACATTAATGAGTATATAAGTGTTACATACTTCATTGAATGATCAATTTTATACGGGATTTATATATAATACTATTAATATTTTAAAAACACTTCTCTAACCACTCGGCCACAAAATATTTGTTCAGCGCTGCAAGCGTTAGGTAGAATTTTGTAAAATTTTACTACACTAACTATTACTATACTTACTCGTATTTTTATAACATCAACCACTTAATTTTTTTTAAAGCTCAATACTGACGCTTGCAGAGTACAGTGATTGACGCTTGATGTGCATGGCCCTTGGTTATATCTCACTAATAATAGCTACTAGAAAACTAACTAACTAGAATGTTTAGTAACGTTACGAGCATATTTAAATAAGGGCAGAGGTCGGTATAACAGTAGCAAATAACAAATAAGCCAGAAAACAACACCATATCTATCTGATTAGCCTGTGAGTTATCTCTTGATCTTTACGCAGCAAATCAAATTACAGGAATTACATAACAGTAGAATCTCGGCCACCCACAGCCATTTTTCCTTACCCCGTAATCCCGCGCGCGAGAAATTCTGTCCAAATGTTCCCGGAAATCCAACCATTTACGAGTGGAAAGTTTTGTACGCAAGCTTAATGTTTACTTGCATACACGTTTAAATATGTCATTGTGCACTTATATCTGTAACTTATAACTATATATCTTTACTTATCAATTTATTTAATTATTGTAATACTTCTAACAAATGGTAAATATACAAATAAAATGGCATTCTCTCAGATCTATGTCAGTGAGTTTGGTCCTAATTTAATAATAGTAATAGAATTTCTTTATTTCGAAATTAATTTGAGAGGGACATACCGAAAATAGCTCTTTACAACATTCGCTGAGCGACTTTAACCTTACGGATCAGTTAAAGTCCACGTCTGAGGTCCGTAAGTCCATGTACCATGATCAAGGAAAAGGTCTTCAAGTTCGTCAACAAAAACGTCGACTATACGGATATGATGAAAAATCTCGAATGTTGTTCAGTCCAATTGTACTCTCCAGTCAACTTTTCTCTCGAAGTTCACTTTTCTTCGAAGTTCGCGTGGGTAGTCTCTCAGGGGGTAGTGAGGTCTGTGACTAACCTCAAGTGACTCTGTACTTATTTGGGTTTGATTACAGATGTCCATGGGCGGCAGTGGTTGCTTACCATCAGGTGGTCGGCCAGTTTGCTACTTCCATATTATATATGTATAAAAGTTTTTTTTCATCACGTAGTCCGTCTGCCTTTTCGCTAGTTATAAGCACAAAAAACACTTGACACCGCAAATCAAATTACAGAAATAGCATCTTACTCGTGGTTGTTTCCTTACAGCAGTAATCCGCGGCGGTCGGATCTCGTGTCCTTAGTAATCCCTTCATTTATACTGGTTACAATTTTGATGTGTACGTTTAACATAAATTTGCACTTAAGGGTTTGTTCATTTGACAATTATTTGAAGTCAGATTTAGTGTGTGAATATATTTTTATTGTTTCTTATCTGAATGGTAAAAACGGGATCATATTGTGTTAATTATCCTCCCCTAAAATACATTTGTTACAGATCAATCTCTTGAACCATAATAGATACACATTTAATTATTTTATACAGTATGTATTAGTATGTTTACCGTTATAACATAAAATCTACTAAAAATAAAATAATTAAAAAATGTAGTGGCCTTATACCGAGATTTTTCTGGCAAAAAACCTGCGTTTATTGTTTTACCTAGTAAGCTATTAGATGGACTGTTTATTCTTTACACTACATATAATTCTGTTACTAAAAATTCAAAAAATATATAAATTGTGGTAGTACGGTACCTTCTCAGAGCGAGTTCTACTAGAACTTGGTCAATCTTCATTTTTAATCAATGGTAATGAAGTATAATAAATTAACTTTTCATCTCTGGACATCTTAGTTTGAATATAAGGAAGTACACTGATTGTCGAGGTAAATTATTAGGTAAGTAAAAATATCACAAATTTTAAAGCGAACAAACAGACGCATATTTCAAATTAGTTTATTACCTTAATAGAATACTTTACATATAATACGTATTATCTTAGGCAATTTAGTGACGATAAGACATTCGTGATTCGATATACGAGTAGCAATGGTTTAGAATATCCATACGTCAGCCTTTTGTGCCTTGATTTGCCAATAGTTCTCGCCTGGCGTGTTGAGTGTTGGTGTTACACAGAAAGACGATGTTGCTCATCTCCTGGATATTTTTTATCAGATATAAGTAGCAAACGAGCATGCAGTCCACCTGATGATAAGTGATTACTGCCACCCATGGCCATCTGTAAGCAACTTCATATAAAACAGGGATTATATCTGAAATCGATCACAGGGTTGCTACTCCCGAGGACTGAGATGGTCGCCTCATATATAAGTGAGCCGGCAACCATACCCTTCCAACGAAACGCAAAAAACGTTTTACGCTAGAAATAGGTGCGGAGGTGGTACCTACCACTACCACTGGTCGAACTACACTGATTCTACCACCTGTGAAAATTCCTGTTCCTTAGTCGCCTACTACGACATCAACGGGAGGAGAGTATTACCTCTCGGAGAGTAGTACCATTCAAGATCGACACCACACGGTACATTAATACAACATTAATATTCTCTGATATACATTTTTACGGATACATACGTATACAAACATTTTTACGGATACATACATACATTTATTTTAATTGAGTTTAATTCTACACGAAACAACTTGAAACTAAATACAACCCAATTCCGTACGTAGCTTTTGGTACAACTTATTAATGGTATCAGCATATCTGCGACCATTTAGGTTTTGCATTTAATATCACCAATTGTATTTCCCGACGCCGGAATTAAAGTAACAAATGAGTACACAATACGTGAGACATTTAGTATGGAACGCACGGGAGCGCGATGTAATAGATCACGGGCCACAGGAATTATTACGCGGATACTTTGCATTCCCTCGGGAACTATTGCGTTCTGAGCTCAGTCTCTGGAGCGAAAGCTGCTATAAACTGGTTTTCAGATGACAAATATGTATAATGTGATACTTTATATTGAGTAGAATCTAGATAGTGCTTTGGTTTAAAAAATAGAATTTAAAACAGGGGTTCCCAATTTCTCTGGATTTTCATCGCCGCCTTTTAAGCCTCTAACGCCTGCAAGTATGTGTTATTAACTACTTTGGAAAATAATGGTTTAAACGAACGTAGGAAGATAGTCGTAGCATGCGGTTTCAATTTGGAAATTCGTCAACATTCTCCTTTTGCCATAACAATATGTTGTCAATGTAGCTGTGTTCTGGTTTAAAGAGTAGTGTAAAAGAAAAACATAGCAAAGCGTTCCGTAGTCCATAACAATAAATCCATTGTCAGGTTCCAGAAGTAACTTCTTTACTTAATAGCTCGTACTTAGCATGTAATACTTTTTTACTACCCTAATTTTATGAAAAACTAACTTGGTCCATATTCGTGGTTTGAATACTAAATCTCTTTCAAGTACCTACAGCGCTATTTCAATGAAGCATCGTTTGAGGCAGACATTATTGTATTAGAAATTCTTAACATGGAGAGAGAAGTATCCATAACGCTCCTCAACGGTTAGCCTCCCTCCTTGGGCAGCACAGTTACGTATAACCGATATTATCATTCTGAAAGAGACCCGTAATTACGAAGTCATGCGTTATAAACCGAATTCCTCTTTAAATCAATTACACAGAAATAAACCAAACAAACAATCGGGACAATGAACCCACTAATATTGCAAACCTAACCAAATATTTACCTAGAAACAGTGCGATTGTCTTGTACCCGGTAATTTGTTTCTGGCGGACGTCCAACTGGCTACTCCGCCACAGTTCCACAGTCACCGGCTCAAACAATGGAAGATGGATGATCGTATCACCATCTTGCATTTACTGAGCCACATTACATGAAAATGTTGAGTGTGACCACTTGTTTGTAAACAATGACCAAGCTAATAGCGTGAAACAACGGGTGAATTATTGATGAGAACGTATATATAGAAATAAGTGAAAACACATATTACTTTAAAACTTGTGTTTATTTGCTGTTGTAACTTTGACTATATGTTTATCCTTTTTAACCGACTTCCAAAAAAGAATAGGTTCTCAATTCGACTGTTTTTTTTTCATGTTTGAACCTCCGATACTTCCGACTGGGTGAACCGATTTTAATTTTTTTCTATTTGAAAGCTGGTGCTTCCCGTGGGGTCCGGTTTCTGACAAAGTGTCCAAAAGAAAACCACATAAGTGTGTGCGCGACAAATAGACGAATAACTCAGCTTCTACCCATTCGATCCGATGAAATGATATTATGAAAAATGTGACCTTCTTGTACGACATAGATTCGTCGTTGTAATTTAACAAAATATGTCGAGCGCCGACTTCAGGACTATGTGATTTGTACTGTGTGTGTGTAAGAAACCAACATATATTTAATTTTTTTTTGTTTTTTTGTGGTATAGAAGCCGGTTTCTATTTTTTGTTAAAAAATGTATATAAGCTAATTTAAATCATTGGTGACTTTTGTTAGAATTTTTAGATTATTTTAATATTTCACTCAATTCTTTAGTGGACTTTTTAGGACATTTCAAAATAATGTAAGTAAATAATTCTACACGTATCATGTGTAACTGGCAAATTCTTTAACAAATATTTTTAGATAATATACAGAAATAAACGTAAATAACTTGTAAATGATATAATTAATTTNTTTATGCGGAACCCTAATTAAATTTTCTAAAATAGAAGTAGCATAAATTACGCCTTATGATATCAGCCATCCAACAGTGAAAGTCCCGTCAAAATCGGTTCAGTGGTTTCTTGGAAACATAATTATAAAAACGATTTTTTGTGAGGATAGGTGGATTTTAATTTTTTCAATCACGTCAGAACGGCTGGATGGCATTTTATAAAGTTTAACAGAGACATAGATTATAGTCTGGTATAACATATAGGTTACTTATTAAAATGAAAATAATATAAGCTTCCCGTGGGATAGTTATAATTCTGTTTATAACATGGCTTGGAAAGATTTTTTGCGCGACTACCACAGTGGTAGTCGCTTAAGGGTCAGAAAATGACATAGGCTACTTTTTGTCTCGGAAAAATGCACGGGTGCGGGAAACATGTACTTAAAAAGAATAAAATAGATATTATTAAAGGTATAACATTTCGGTTAATGTATGTCACGTTACATTTCTTTTACGTAACATTTCTTTTAAGCGCGGGTGAAACTGCGAGCTCAGCTAGTTACAAATAGACACTTCAATTTTATTCATGTTTATTCATTCAAATGTGTGACGACAGACAATGACTATGTTACCTTGTTCAGAAACAAATTGATTTAATTTCATTTGTTGTTATTGTTCTAGTAGACAGATTTGTTTTGTAGACAGTTTGATCTACTGTGATATTATTATGTTGTTGGTAAAGAGTACTGCGGGCAGCACATTTTTTTTTACTATGGAAGTAGCAAACGAGCATGCAGCCCATCTGATGGTAACTGGCTGCTGCCGCCCATAGACATCTGTAACCCTAGGTAAGATCAAAGTCTCACCTAAGGTTAGCAACAGATGCGTTGCAACCCCTGATATCTAAGATGGAATGCCTCGGAACAGTATGTCTCCATTACCACACCCTTCAGAGCAGAACACAACAAAGCATAACACTGCTGTTATTAGGCAGAAATAGGTCTGCTGCTCTCGTTGAACCACAAAGAGTTCTACCACCTTCAAATATGCGGATATACTGGGAATTTACATACAGAACACGTTACGTTAAACAAAATGAAATATTTATATCACTGAGAACTACTGGTTAGATTTGTTTTTAAATCAACGAAAGTTTGTATATTTTTTTTAGTGAGTTCCGCATGAGGAGTTCTAAAGACGATAAAAGTTATTTTGATTCCGATTCCATAATATTTATATCTAAACTTACCAAAAGTGAAATTGACTAAGGAAAATTCCCAGCCATTTCAAAGAATATTTTTGCATTTTAGGAATATCCTTTACGGTTACAATAGTTGAATATTTTAATGCTTGATTAAAGAAATGACAAGTTAGACGAAAACTTATGTATACGAGTGGGAAGAATTTCAGTCGAAGTTACGTCATCTAGGGCAGGCCTCCTACTTACTGCTTACATCCTAATAACCAAACCCCTGCCTGTTCATCTTATGGCCATTTACATCATAATCATGGAATTAAAAAAAAAATCTAAAAATATTAAAACAAAA
Source organism: Cecropterus lyciades (assembly GCA_002930495.1). Lineage (NCBI taxonomy): Eukaryota > Metazoa > Arthropoda > Insecta > Lepidoptera > Hesperiidae > Cecropterus > Cecropterus lyciades. The sequence continues at coordinate 707,877 of MOOZ01001674.1, read as the reverse complement.
GACCCGAAATACGATTTGTTCATAATCAAACATTTAATTAACGCTTTATGTCAAACTAGTCTAGTAAAAATATTATAATACATATTTTTAGAATGGTTTATTTACTAGCTTTCATTTGATACCGATATTGTCGTGATAATAAGGAAAGTCGTCGCTGCCCCCCCCCCTTTCCCTATTTGCAGGCGCCATTTTTAATTTTTATAGCCAATGTCACTCTCCATACTGAGACGATTCAAATGATATGTCATACGTCACAATCCGTCAAATCGTTTGGGTTGTAGCACGTAAAACATACACACATACATATGCTTAAAAAACATTACCCTCCTTCTGATGCAGTCGGGTAACAACTGTAACGAGTATCTTAACAACCGCTGAAAAGTTACATAGGCATATGTTCTTGGTAGTTCTGAAGTGGTTTAGCAGGAATATCAGATTTCTGTATTTACTCGTATGTCCCATAATATGCAAGAACGCTAGCAAAATTCCATAAACTAAACAGTCGGAAAGGTTTAACCCGTATTACCGTATCAAACGACGGTCCCATTATGAAACATCGTCCCGAAGCACGAATAACTATCTCCACCGATAAACAAAAATGAAAGTGTAGATAAATTAAGTAGTGAATCCAATACATTTGATAAAAAACACGCGTTTTAAATGGCCTATTGATTAATGTTTCATAAACTTTAGCAAGCATTCAAACGTTTGCTATAGATGAAGATTTTGAAGGTGGTAGACCTCATTGTGGTTCGACACCGGAAGCACCACCGCTACACCTATTTCTGCCTAATAACAGCAGTGTTATACGCTGTTGTGTTCGGGTCTGAAGGGTGTTTTAAGGGAGACATACTTTTCCGAGGCATTCCTCAGTAGCCACGCATCTGTGGCTAACCTTACGTGAGACATTGATCTTATCTAGGTTTGATTACAGATGTCCACGGGCGGCAGTAGCCACTTACATCAAGTGGACTGCATGCTCGTTTGCTACTTCCGTACTATAAGAAAAAAAGATAAACATATTATTTAAATAAACGAATTTGAATACACACCATAAACATAAAATACTTATTGACTCATCAAGATACAATTGACAATCAAGATCATTTTAATTTTCATGATAGATAAATTATGTAGAGTTATAAAGATTCATTTAAATCAAAATAACGTGAGCAATAAAACTACTTTTTATCTTCAAAAATATTAAATAAAGCTAAAACAAATTAATTCCATTCTACGTAAAATATCGTGTATTTCTAAAAATATCTCAAAATCTGTTTCAATATTCACACAAAGATTTATATTTAATTTATTACTAAGGACACCCCTTGTTGCAGATCATGATAAATTATTTTTTACAACGGAGATAAAAAGGAATTTATAGCGGGTTATCCAATTTCTCGTACTCATCTCG
>MOOZ01001674.1:635506-649431 GCA_002930495.1 Cecropterus lyciades | reverse complement strand
AATAATGCATTATTTGCGAAGTTGTTTTTAAAAATATAATATTTATCCTTATCAAAATATATACATAAATTAGTTTTTTTTGTAGTAACTAATACGCGGGTGAAACCGTGGGGCGAAGCTAGTAGTGAATATAAATTACCTACAACTTGAACTCTTCAGCTTATAAATTTGTTGCTGTTGATATTTTTGTACTGTTCAGACGTCCGACTAATGAAGGTAAGTAAGACAAAAGTAAAGATCAAGGGAAAAGGAACGAAGAAAAATATACAAAGTTAACTAATGTGGAGTTTTGCTCGTACTGTACATCCTATCGTAGATATCTATATCCTTCATCTTTGTTATCATTGTAGCATTATTAAATGAAATGAAATGAAATGAAATGAAATGAAATGAAATAAAATGAAATAAAATGAAATATCTTTATTTTGCATAGGCCTACGGTGGCACTTACAAATTGTCAATTACAATATTTTTTCTTACACTACCACCGGATCGGAACACGACTGCAACTGAGAAGATCCGGCCAGAAACTCAGTGGGTTTGTCTTTTTTTTTTCCTTGTATTACTTTGTATATATATATTTTTTTAACCATCTCGTTTATTACATGGGCAATAATAGCTATCACATCAAGTTATTATTGTTATCACATCAAGTTACAATAGATGAACTAACACAATATAAACTACTACCATGACTCCTATACGACACTAACAGCATAAATTTTACTTCCTTTCTTTCTATCTCCTTGAATAAAACATATGAGTCTGTAAATGGTTTAGAATTCAACCCGCAAGCATCTATTAGCATAGTTGTTACTACATAATTTCTTAACTTTATATTCATCGATAGCGTATTAGTCCTTAACATTAATCACAGGGCTAAATTATTAAAACTCGAAAGTCATCGTTTGATTTTCAATTCCACTCAGCGTCATTGACATTCAAAACTTTCCATCTATATTTTCAATGAAAGGGTTTTAAGTGTGATTCGAAGGTCGCAAACTTCCCGACTGTTAATTAATCCTTTCTTCTGATTGCCAATCACTGGAATTGATTAAGGCTATTCATTACTGTCATCTTTCATTTCGATTCTTCGGCCGTGACTGGATTTTTTAAGCGTTATAATTTTCTAGGACTGTAGAAGTAACGACAATCGAATTTATGTAAGACACATATTATATCCTATTTGTGTGAAGCATGTTTGTTGTGTGGTTGTTGTGGTAAGGGAGATATACTTTTTCGAGGCTTTCCATCTTAGTCCTCAGGGGTAGCAACGCATCTGTGGCTAACCTTAGGTGAGACTGTGATCTTACCTAGGGTTGATTACAGGTGTACATGGGCGGCAGTAGCTACTTACCATCAGGGAAGTAGCAAACGAGCATACAGCCCGCATGCTCATTTGTTACTTCCATACTATTAAAAAAATGCATATATAAAAATTTAAATACAATTAATACACGGCTAAAATTGATGTACAATTCTTTGTGTGTATTTCCGTACCATAAACATAATAAAAATGGTGTATAAACACTAGCTAACATCTCTTAAAGAAAATCATTTCAAGGGTTCCAGGAATCCCAATCTCGAGATACGTTGGAATGTGTGGGACATTCCCGACCTTTCTAAGGCCTGATTTCTTTGCCAATCCCTATAAATATTGCTGCCTTACCCAATATCGGAACTTCGGATATTTGTGTATTTCTCTGTATATCGTTTTATTTATACTGAACTCAAATATTTGTTGAAATAAGCAAAGGAATATATTAAATTACTAAATGCCTCATGAATCAGCCAATGTTAGCCATATCTATTTCATTGAGTGTCATGATTGGTGCAGTCCTGTAGTATCTTATACACTGTTCTAGTTTGAATTGGTAGAGGAAATTGTTGATGCAGATGTTCATGCTGAACTCACAATAAATGTGTTCAAGAAATATGGCTTCCAATAAGGTTCAATTAGTTTTTCCCATCGATAGCAACCAACTGAAATGGATACTACGATATCAAATATAGCATTTAAAGCAAGGAAGGAAGCATAACTTCTATCCACCCGCGGTTGCACATCTAACCTCCAATAGTATCTGACGTTGCTTATCTTTTTAGATCAATAGAATTATAAATATATTTATGCTTGAAAACTTTTGGATTTAAAACTTAAACACAGGGTTCGTTAATCATATTTGCCACCTTAGGTGAAAAATCTAAAAAAAAAACAGATACTTTGATAGTCATAACAGAATACCCGATGTCAATTGGGAACTTGATCACACTATACCATAAAGTTTCTGCAAACAAGCGGGATAATACAATGTGTAGTCGACGCTAACACAATTAGAATGTTTTCATAGCGTCTGAAGCAAATAATTTGTATAGTATGGAATAACAGAACTGTATTTATATTTGTCCGTATTTGTGTTCAATATCGTAATTGAAATACTGGTACGGAATACATCGAATAAGTAGCTTCAATAATATCTGAAGCATAAATACACTAATCTAGCAAAATATTCGAAAATTTTGATGTAGACGCTTTAAAAATGCCGTTAAAGAAGGCCATTAAATATTTATCATTCTCACATTTTTTGTAGCTATATATTTTGTTTATTTGGAATAATAAGATGCCGATAAAAAAAAGATTGATAAATGTTAAAGCGAGTATAGTCGCAATAAGAAATTTCTCTTAAAGATTAAATAAGTAATCTGTAAGAATCAGTGACCTACTTCGAAAATAAAAGTATATTAGAATCTAAAATGCTCTAATACTTTCTATACTCATAGCCCCACATTATATTTTTTCTTGTGTCCTTGGTGCCATGGACACACAAAAACAAATACACAAACATCCGGACCCAGAACTAAAAATCTAAATTCATCATTTATATATATGTCTGGCTAGATCGAACTACCTGGCATGGCAACCGCTCCGCCACACGGGTCGTCGAGATGCCTCTCCTGATAATCAGATCAACTTGAAGCCATTGATACGTTATGCTATTCGTAGATAAATTTCAATTACCAATATCGTAATATTCTCATGGCTTTAAAAGTTTGCAGTTTTCTTTTTTATAAAATCAACACCTCATGGTAATTGCCAAGTGGCCACTGCCGCTCAAGAACATCTGTATAATCAGCACTAGATGAGATCAGAGTCTTATCTTAGGTTTGCCACATATACGTCGTTAATTCCGAGGAGCCTATGTCTCTAGGATTTTGTCCTTTACTACACTCTTCAAACTGGAATACAATAACGTTTACCACTGCTGTTAATGGACAAAAATAGGTGTCGCGTTTGTGCCTCCGGAATCGAACCACGAAGGATTCCACCACCTAAAATTTTTGCAGCCAGACTTTAAGCAAAAATCTCGCCCTTAGTCTTTAAATTAATCAAGCTACATCGCCGTAATGTTAAGCCGGTCCCAGATTGTTGCGGTACATTCTCGCCTAATTGCCGGGAAATGAGTGAAAATTTTTATTGGGCAGTAAAAGTCTCCGTCGTAAATAAATTGAAGTTCAAAGACCCCGGCGTAATTTGTACAATTTTTTATGGGCCTTACGTCGCTTTAAGTTATTAATTTTGCAGTGCGGTGGGAGGCGCGTCTGAAGCGTTAGGAAACTTCGTTAGGATTATAGAGACGGCCGTAACTGTGTTTATGTTGTTCTATTGAATTAAATTGTTTTGTTATGTTGTCAGCTGCGATTTTTATTAAATTTAAAATAATAAAGTGTAAATCCATATAATATATTTTTTATACCGTTAGCTACTAACTTATTTAAATAACATATAATGATACTGATTGTCGATTCTCGTAGTTTGCGAATCACTCTCGCTCTGAAAGAATACCTTTAACCAGCAAAGAACTATGAAAGAATGGAAACAAAACCAGAGTGATTCAATTGGCCATACCTGTTTAACGAATGAAGCATTTCTGCATTTAGACCAATGGGTATGAACACCAGCTAAGTTATACATGAGGTGATCATAGTTCTCAAGACTGTCGACACATCTGTGTTCGGTTTCATTAAGCCGATGTTAATTAACACATAATTAAAGAACGTATTTATATGGAGTTGTTAACAAATAAAAGACCCATGGGCGGTAGTTATAACTTACCATCAGGTAGACTGCATCGAAAAAGATCCCATTGAGTGGCTTTGAGATAAATTTACTAATTTGTGAAGTAAATTATTTTGTAAGATAACCACTTCCATGATAATTAATTTTATGTGTAGTTTAGATTTGTACAAATTGGAGGTAATGAATCATGCACTCATTCTTTCCGAGCCATCATTCACGCGTTTAATTCTTTCTTTTGGATCAATCCCAAATTTCCCAGATCGCCATCGGAGCGTCAATTTACAAACTTTAACAATAAAACTGGCGTAAAGTTGCTAACTGCAGACATTGCAAAGCTTTGGAGTCCTTGAGTGAAATAAACTTGGCGTAGGTATAACTAGGATATTGCTTGGAGCCGAAATAATTAATGGTTATTTATTTAATGGGCATGCAGTCCATTAAATTCAATATAACCATATAGCAACACTTTTTATGTCTTTATAGAAGTAGATTTGTAGCTGAAATGCATTTATTTTGTCTTGGCGGAGGCACTTACAAATAGTCAGTTACAATATTTTTTCTTGCACTTCCACCGGATCGGATCATGACCTCGACTTAAAATATCTGGCAAAAAATTCAATGGGGCTGTCTTTTTGCTTTGTAATAAGTACATCCATATTTTGGTTGTTATTTATCTTTTTTTCTATTCATACCATTTTGTTTTTTACATGAAAAACAAAAGCTGACTCCAGTATCTTGCCTTACATTTCACAAAAGAAGACACTTTGGCAAGAAGCTGAAATCTGATATATAATAAATATAAATGTCTAGATCAGTTCATTTCATTTTGTTTACAAAAACAATATTGTCTTGTATACAAACAGCGTCGAAATGTCATTTATTGTTACTAAATGAGCTCCTAATATTTTGAAAACAAGCTCAGTGTACGAGAAGGAGAATTAATCAACCCCGATCAATCAAAGTCAAATCCACGTGTGGATCGTTAAGCAAGGACCTGTTTAAATTAAACCCATCGTTATAACTTCTCGGTTCTAACAAATTGTTGTGAAAATTGTCTTTAATCTTTAAACAATTTCCCTTGTCTTTTGATGCGGTTGAAAGCAATTATTTCACGACAAACCATTCTCGAACAGACCAGCTTCGCAGCTCTTGAAAGGGATTTGGCTGTTTAACAATTCTGCGCCAGAAATTACTTGTCATGTCTAATATTTAACTACTTTATATCAACTGATAATATTTATTTATCATATTTACAAAGGGATTGATAATGTTTTTAATGTATAAAGTTATTAAAAATACTTATAAACTTCTTAATATAAGTGAATTACCGTGGAAACTTTCTCAAGGAAGAGATTCGTGGTAGTCACCACGCTTGATAGCGTGACCAGTGTCATCAATACTGCTGGGCACGGGTCTTCTCTGAGAGAGGAGTTGAGTCCATAGTCCATGGAGCTGACAAAGTATGAACTGGTAGTGACCATAATATTCCTGAATAAATAATTTAAACAAAGACGCTTAATATCATCCTGCCACAGTCTTCCACATCTCGAAAAAAGACGAAAAGTATTAGTAGCCGCTTAGTATTATCAACGCCACAACAGGGATGTGGGTCTAGTATAACTTTGAAAGCGGGCATGTGATACAATACTTAAGTTTCCCAATATCAGATTGAGAACACAGGCAGTTCATTGTTCACAAATGGTTTATGAGGAATATCGGAATTTCGCTTATAATCTTGTGTATCTCGTGATGTGCTGAACTTTAAGCGCAATAACTTAAACTATTATAGATTTGCGTCCTAGTTCCCCATAAAATCGCTATCATATAATGCAATACTAAGCTTATTAAGAGACTAAATAATCCCATAGAAAAACAAAACAAAAACATAAATGTGTGTGTAATTCGCAAGGCAAAGTGAAAATTAATATTTATTATTTCGCATATACTAAACTTGAGCTTTTACACAAGTAAAACCGTTAGCGTGATTCAGAATGGGGTAAAGCGCCATCTAGTTGTAGCGCAGATAGCTGCTTTTGTAACGCATTTTCAGATTATTGAGTTTCAAATTACAACGATTCTTGAGAAGTTTCATTTCTAAAACTATGCGTAAATAACTTTTCATTAGATTTTTTAAAGAAATAAATATTGCTTACATACATGTTTGACAAGATACCTAATATGGTGAGTCTCATATTCAGAAGTATAATGTAGTTCAACAATGATAAAACCATTCGTTTACCGTCGTAATAGTACGTACCGTACGTTAAGTTTTACATCTTGATGATTTTAAATTATAATGATCGTTGGGTTGATATATTTATTGATAAAATAAAAATAAAAACCCATCACACCAAAAACACAAAATGTACGTATTACGCAAGTCTCTAAATCTAATGCCTTGGACAATCTCCCCTTTCACTTCTTTCACATCAGAACAGAATTATTGAGTTCCTGCCAGTTCCCAAATGTTGAACAGTCTTTAATTGAATAAAATATAATTAGTCAAATTATATCAATAAAATTACTAGTACATATTTAGTTTAGTTATAAATATGAAACCTTGATTAACAAGGCAAACATTTTGATACTGTCTTTTATATTTATATACGATATTTCTCGAGTTCTCGAGGCGTTATGTTTTTCCCGTTTCGACTAAAGACAAATTTCTGGAGAATTCTCGCCCCGCAAATTTTGAAACAGAAACACTAGACATGTGTTATATAAGAATTTACAAAGAAATAAATAACATAGATTTTTTTTCTCTACAATTCGAGTTGAAATAAAAAAGCAGGTATTTATTTTTTTTTCCGCTGGAAATTCAAGAATTTCATACGCTTAGATGTTGGAAGAATATCATAGGAATAAAGTAGGGCTATCAAAGCCAAAGAGGATATTAAACCTAAGCACTAAGGCAAAGAAAAGTTAATATACTGTATTATCGCTATACGCCCACATCCTTCAGTCTGTGGTTAGCTCGTTAGCGAGTTCCTTTGTCACGCCGACGTGACGTGTTAGCTGTTAGCTTCCATATTATAGTTATGGGTTTATGACTAACCAGAGGCCACGAAACAACTGCTCAAGCGTCAGTTTTCCCGCACTGTAAGCGTCAGCTTTGAGCATTACAAACTATTATCCTATACTATGAGACCGAAATTTCGCTGCGAATTGTAGCAAAATTTGCTGAAATGTCTACAATATTTTAAATAACACTGCAGTGCTATGCAAATAACGCTTGAATCGATTTTTCGTGGCCCTCGAGTAAGGGATAAAACGCATTAATATATGAAGTCGTATCATGGCACGTTGCTAAGTCGGGTAGCGATAAATCTATACTAATATTATAAAGCTGAAGAGTTTGTTTGTTTGTTTGTTTGAACGCGCTAATCTCAGGAACTACTAATCCGATTTGAAAAATTCTTTCGGTGTTAGATAGCCCATAGATCGAGGAAGGCTATAGGCTATATATCATTACGCTAAGACCAACAGGAGCGGAGCAGCAATGATGAATGTTTCAAAATCGGGGTTTTTTTTTCTAACGAGAGCTTCCGCTGCATGCATAATGTTTATGTATGTCACGTTACATTTCTTTTTAACGCGGGTGAAACCGCGGGCTCAGCTAGTCTAATATATGCGTCGCAAACAAGACTGCATACTCGAATGTCAACGCGCATCTCGGCAAGAACGTAAACTTTTACAAAACAAAAAATTAAGTACAAATCATATCATATCGTATTAAATGGAATGATATTGGAATGTATCGCACGTAATCGAAATAAATAATTGTCTCTATTACAAAATTGTTTCACCATAACTTTACCTTTCATGATCTAAATATGTGTTGTTTTCGAGTACGAACACTGAATTATCTGATAGACCGGTATGAGACCCTTCCCCCTCTTTGCGTATGTCGTATGTGTACAAAAATGTGAAAATCACCTTTGTATTTTTTTTAGCAACCCTCTTTTTAATCCCCCTCGAGGGGATCTCCACCTTGTCGTGGTGAGGGGGCTTAGTATAGACTCTTACGGACTAAAACTCTGCGACATTCTTTTGGACGCACGGAGCCGGGTCACGAGAAGGCGTTAGCATCAAATTCGCGGCCCGGCAACGTCGGTTGTGTAGTATTTCCTAGAAACCTGATCTAAAATTTTAGATCCCTCAATATTAACGAATGTCTGTAATAGTAGATTAACGATAAAATCTCATAAAATAAAAACAAAATGTCAAATTAATACATAACATCGTATTGAATATTTAACAAATATTAATCCTTGGTTCTTTGTACTCTGGTTAAGTAGATGTCGCAATATACTAAAAGTACTATTTATAAGTATGGTGAGCAATATATTGTTTGAGCAGTTTATTGTTCTACCTTCTGTGTATTGCAATGTGTGTTGCAATGTTCCAGAAAAAAGTTTCTTTCCTTCACATTTCAACATACCGTAGGTACTCTATAGTAGTTGTGTTAGGTTACGTAATGACACGAGTGTTAGTGCATTATGAGTATATAGGGCAAGTGACATATGAAAGCTTTTTTCTGTTTTACTTGTAATTATTTTAAAGTAAGTAAAAAATAAAAAAAAATAACCTTATATAAAAATGGTTGGAAACTTCATCCCACAATGGGAAGATTCGAGGTTCGACCTCGCGCTCTTTACTATTTATTTACCTTTATGCGTACCTATGATAAATTAATTCAGTCAGCAACACGCCTGCCAGACTGGTGATAATGACAAAAACCCTAAGGAGTCTATGTCCAATAATGGATCACAAAAGACTAATGAAATGGAATAAAAAATAAAACGTAGACAAAATACGAGACCTTACCTTCACAATTCGTAATATCGCTTGGAGATCAATTCTGTGTCCAAAGATATTAATATCTTTCTGTATGATAAATCAAAGACTCTTAGTATTCTACAAAAGGGTAGCTAAAGGCAAATTTATTGGTCCATTATTTTTATACTACTCATGATCGTTACTGAGTCGCAGGGAAGCAGTTGCCAAGATTCTCTTAAATAATGTTCTAACGGAATCCATTATTCCTAAGAAATAGTCAGTTCAGTCAGTAAGAGTCAGTTCTATCGATAAAAAGATATTAGTGGAAATGAAAATTGTTCCAAAATTTTTTTTTAAATGATCAATATAATTTGCCTCCCATAGTCATTTCTAAACAACTTCATGTGGAACAGGGGTTCTGAATCTGAAGGCGATCACAGGCGTTGCTGCTCCCGAGGACTAGAATGGTCGCATATGCAAGTGATCTGGCAACCACACCCATCCAAATAAATGTGGCGGTGGTACCACCACGGTCAAACTATACTGGTTCGACCACCTGGTAGGATCTACATACATTTCCATATAAATACATTTACATATTTGTTTGACTAAAAGTTGATTAATAAAAAAAATGCCGTGAATGATTTAGTGAATTGAGTTTCTATATGGGAGCTGTAAGGTTTCTTAAAATTATGCCTGTAAATAATAGTAGGGGAGCCCAAGCGGGGATTTTGGGACTAACTCGAGCGCGGCAGATTATTATAATGCAGGATACTAACATATTGTTAAGTACCACCAGCCAGTATGAGCCCTTAATACAGGGGGGTATGCGCAAGGGATGCTTACAGATTAGTAAAAAAAATCGATCGTCTGAAATACTCGAGCGCGTCAGATTAAGATAGGGGAGGTCAATTATATCTTAATATGTGTCAATTTCGCTAATCTTACGATAAAAATGTAACTTAAGGAAATGGCACGATAACAAACTTACAAAAAAACATCCATGTCTTGACTTACTCGAGCGCGATTGTTTTTTTTTGGAAAAGTAATAATAGCAGAATAACAAAAAAATATATATAATCTGACGATTACCGCAAGCCGAGGGTAATGAAAATCGTCTATTAAAGGGTTAGGCCACTGTAGGGTTTCCAAAAATCTTTTTTTATTGTCATAAATGGGCCGTTAGAACCTTAAAAATGATATACCAAAATATTATAGCTGGGAAATATCTCTAAATACTGGTTTTTCAAAGTACAGTATATATAGGGCCTCTGGTAGAAAGCGAGCCTTTTATTATAATTAGAGAAGGATATAATCAAGCGTGTCAGATATTGATATTTTTGATGCCTGATATAGGTATGTAAAATATGTAATTTTCTTTTTCAGGTTGTCGGATTATCAATATCACTCGAAATAATCGTCAGATTTGTGGTCGCTATATCTGGGACATCATGATAAAACTTCAATATGCTAATCTGACGCAGTCGAGTATTTCAAGGTAGCGTTTTTGTTTTTATTTTTGAAATTTTTGATTAGGTCAAATCTTGTAGCGGTCATTCTCGTAGAGGTCATTCTCGAAGAGGTCATCTTGTAGAGGTCATCTTGCAGAGGTCATCTTGTAGAGGTTATTCTCGAAGAGGTCATTCTCGAAGAGGTCATCTTGAAGAGGTCATTCTCGTAGAGGTCACCTTGAAGGGGTCATTTTGTAGAGGTCATCTTGTAAAGGTCATTTTCGTAGAGGTCATCTTGTACAGTTCATTCTCGTGGAGGTCATCTTGAACGGGTCATCTTGTAGAGATCTTTCTCGTAGAGGTCATCTTGTAGAGGTCATTCTCGTAGAGGTCATCATGCAGAGGTCATTCTCGTAGAAGTCATCTTGCAGAGGCATCTGTGCTCTTGCCTCTTCAACATTTATCGCCGTATTTCTGCTAATTTACATAAAAGCATAACAAATTATATACTTAAACCTTTCTCAGAAATCACTCTTTTTATTGTTAAAATCCGTATAAAAATCCGTGCAGTACTTTTCGAGTTTATCGCTTTCAGACAGACAGAATGACGCGACCGGGGACATCTTTTAATAATATTTATAGATGATCAATGCAAGATATGTCCAAAACGTTTGTACATTATAGTAGCTAAATTATAATACGTGCGGAGGAAGTCACGACACATCATTACTTGCTATATTTTCAATATGACAAGCCGGTAACGAATACATTTTGCAGTAAATACGTGATCCCGATACTGTCTTTGTTAGTAATAAGACCGAGCTTCAAAGAGAGAATAAATAAGTTCATGGAATTTCTTACGACAGGAAGTGATAGTGTAATAAAAAGAGGAAAATTATTTTGTATGCACCTGCTTATTACCCGACTGCGTCAAAAAGAAGGAGATGTTGTTCGGGCTTTTTCGATGTATGTATGAATGTATGTTTGTTTTTATGTTTGTCTATTTCTTTAAACGGCTTGGCGGAATGTAACAAATGACATATCATTGAAATCGTCTCACTTTGCAGAGTGATATGACGCATGTAATTAAAAAACAAAATACCCAAAAACCATTTTTGGTTTTAGCAGTCGGGTTTTATGTTTTCATAATATTTCTTATCTATGGGATTGGAGTAGCAAACAAACATTTTAAAGGTATAAAAGCATGCAGCCTGTAATTGTTAGTATTAACTGCCGTCCATAGACACTGCAAGAAACTTTTTATAGTATGGAAGTAGCAAACAAGTATGCAGTCCACCTGTCGGTAAGTGGCTACTGTATGCCGCCCATGGCCATCTGTAATCAACCCTAGATAAGATCAAAGTTTCACTACTAGTCTAGTCTAGCAACAGATGTGTTGCTACCCCTGAGGACTAAGTGATAGCGACACCCTTGAGTCCAGAACACAGCAATGTATAACATTGGTATTATTAGTCGCCTTTATATTATAAATTCCTATATATTATCTATGGGAGACAGAGTAACGCTATTCAAGTCCGACACCACACTAACCTAACTTAAACATCTTTATCTTTCCTCACCCACGTCCATGTAAACGTGACTAAACATAAAACTTGTATATTTTGCGCTCGCAAAAACATTTCATGACATGTGTCCCGCAGCTAGATAAAAATGTACAGAAATTTATAAATAAGGCCTAATTCCCGTTCATTTTCTACTTTTCTGAACATTAACTTTTAAGAAGGTCGTGTCATTGAAGTCAACCGAATATTTTCGTGGATGTCTTCAGAAATATCTTTTGAATCAGTGAGGACGAGTCACGACGGGCTCGTTCCGACTTAATATCGTCTGAATTGAAAAACCTTTGATCTGATTCCTTAATAAATACTCGTAGAGATATTACTTATTTGTATCATGGAATATTTGCATAAACCAATAATGAGGTATATATATTTCTTTCATTGATATGTGATATGTTTTTAGATTTACTGTATTGATTATTTTGATGGATCTGAGATAGGAAAGAAGCGTACATTCCTTGTAGTGGTAAGTGACCACTGCGGTCCGTAAACGTTTGTAATGGAACCCCTATGTTTTTTATGGAAGTAGGATAGGTTACAGATGTTCATGAGCGGCAGTGGCCATTTACCATCAGATGTATTGCATGCTCATTTGCTACTTCCATATTATAAATAATATTTATAGATGAGCCGTCAAATTCGAGCGAGTTACACCTATATTTTAATTATAGAAATATAACATTTGCTCGTTAAAATTGTACTACAACGTCGTATATTTGACAATATTCGATTATTCCTTCCCACTTTGAACTATAATTTTTAGTGACTGGCTAAACCGACTTTGATAAAACACATTTAATTACAATATAGACGTCATCTTGGAACATTCGATACCCTACTATATACCCAATATTTAACAACATTGATATTTTCGTCTTCACTTTAATCCCCTATATCTGGTAAATGGCTAATCCCATTTTGATGAAACATGTGTAAGTTATTTTTTATACCCTTTCATCTGATACCCCACTTATGATATTTAAAAATATTTGATTTTCATTACCACTTTCACCATCTATATCTTATAACTGCCTGAACCGAATTTGATAAAACATACGTAAGAACCAACACCTGGAAACCTGCTGTATAACAAAAAAAAACCGCATACAAATCGGTTCACCCGTGTAGGAGCTACGTTTCCACAGACAGACACAGACAGATATAGCAGTCAAACTTATAACACCCCTTTTTTGCGTCGGGGGCTAAAAACAATACAAATAAACGAGCATGCAGTCTACCTGATAGTAAGTGGCAAAAAGCTTATTAATAAAGCCAGTTACCCTCAAGTTCTCGGGAAGGACAGCGGTATGTGTGGTCGCATACCGTCGTAAAGAACAGATGATGTGGTGGGTCCAGCCGCTCACCTAGGTGAAACCCGATGGGGCAATGTGCTCAGAGGACTCCGGTTATGTTCCTATGGAGATCCCGGAGACCTCTTTGCAGTGCCGAGGAAAGCCATCGGGGGGTTTACGTGCGGTAAAAATCCCATATAACCTGGCGTCGCCCCTACGGCGTCGGGTAACTTTTGAAGGTTTCCCACTCGAGAACAAAAAATACCGGCCAAGTGCGTGTCGGACTTGCTGGCGAAGGGTTCTGTAGCATTATCATTAATAAAGTTAAATCATAATACATTAAGTTGAACAGTTTTCCAACGACCTACATAAGTTTGTTTTTATAGTGTTTGTAAGGATTACAAAGTTATGTTATTCGGTTTTTGAAAGTGCTATAACTCAAAAACTGTCAACCGTATCTTGTTCGAACCAATTTTCGTTGAAAGTTTCCCTTATCATCTACAACATATGTTTTTCCCAGATTTTTACTCTCTTACTTTAAAAGTTAAAGGGTCCCCCCTTTAACTTTTAAATTTTACACACATTTTACCGTTTTGAAGGGGCTTATCTCTTAAACAATCGACTTTGAGAAAAAATGGTTTCGGGAACCTCAATGTCATTTTTGAAGACCTTTCTATAGACACCCTTAACGTGTAGGTAAGTTTATTTTTTATTTTGGGTTTCAGTTCCATGTATGAGGAGCCCCCCC
>MOOZ01001674.1:620471-630589 GCA_002930495.1 Cecropterus lyciades | reverse complement strand
CTCATATGAACGTGAGCTGGCAACCACAGATTTCCACAGAAACGCAAGAACTGTTTCACGCTAGAAATAAGCAGTGGTACCTCCTCTAGAAGAACTACACTAATTCCACCACTTGGATTACATCCGTCCCAGTAGTTTCAGGATTGGAATAGAGCTATCCTTTACCTGTCGTAATAGGCGACTACAAAGGAGCTTCCGGGGTCGCGGGCGGCAAGAGTGGGAGCTCGAACCATCCTGTCAAGCGACCCTGGGAAGGACAGCGGTATGTGTGGCAAACCGTCATCAAGACTAAACAGTGCGGTGGGTCCAGCCGCTCACCTTGGTCGAGCCTGATGGGACAACATGCTCAGAGAACTCCGGTTGCATTCTTTTGAAGATCCGGAGTACTCTTCGCAGCGCCGAAGACGGCCACCGGGGGGTTTTAGTGCGAAAAAAGTCCCACGTAACATGGCGTCGCTCCTACGGTGTCAGAGACCTTATGAAGGTTTCCCCCTCGAGAACAAAAAAAAAGCACTACAAGCATCAGCGTTGAATAAATACTGATAGAGAGGGAAAATCTGCAAACAGCGCCGCATAAGGACCAGAAGCTAAGACTTCTTTGCTAACAACAAATATTAATTATTCAAATGAAAATTTGTTTGAATTTATGCAGCGTGCCTTTATAAAATTGGACACACATATTCCTGTTTAAAGCTCAGCATCAAGCGAATAACGTGTAAGTAAGTGAAATGAGTGTTTCGTGGCCCACAAATTAAAGTGCGAGATCTAGAGGAAGGATGGTAAAAAGTTTAGCAACACCAACATTATTGTTATTTACTTATCGACGTACCAAATTGGTTTACAGTCTGAAATGTATATATTTAGATAGGTATTTAATATCCCACACAATTTTGTTTTAAAGATACGTTGCAAGCTGTCTAACGTATTGTGTGGTGTCATTGAATCATAGACAAATTGTTCTAAAACCGAACTTAATGAAGCTTGTCTAACGAACTTGAGTCGGCGGCCAAACAAGAGAAATTGATGCATCAAAAATAACCAAGGTCTAAGAACTTTTGGATAAGGTAAATTTTGTATGCAATCTCAATGCAGTATTTTACAAAGTGGTAAAACATCGGTTATCACGAATTTAGTGGGAGCCATTAGGGTTAAATAAACATAAACATAACATAAACGCTTTCTACACTCATAACCCCACAGTAGGAATTTCTCCTGTATCGTGAGTGCCTTGGAAACACAAAGACGAATACACCCAGACCCAGAACAGAAGTCTAAACTCATTCAAGTCTGTGTGGCCGGCGATCTAATCCGGGTCAAACTGGTATGGTGACCACTCCACCACGTGGGTCGTCGTGTCAATGCAAGCACAAAACAAAGTATTCGCTATTCCACACAATTAGGGATTATGGTTTCTCGACCTTTTCTATTTCTCAAGGCATTAGAATTCTCGACTTAGATTTCTCGAGTTCCTCGAGTCCCTCGAGAAATTTTGAAAATTCATAATAGTTTAAACACAATGTTGTTTACAAATTATGTAAGTTATGTTTATAAATTTGCTCTATTACCATTTAGACTGATAGATAAGACCAATAAAATTAAGTGCCAAACATTTCAGTTAACAAATCAACAATAGACAAACAAATTACAATAGACTAATCAATATAAAAAGTTAAAAGTATTATTTTTTTTTTAAATTATTGGATTCCTAATGCACAACAGTCAAATAAACTCAACAAAATTACTAGAACGTAACTTAATAAAACCTTGTCTAACAAAACAATTATTTTGATGCCATCTTAAACTAGATGTAGAGGTATGTATGTCCATTTCTTTGGCACGCGCTACAACCCAAACGGCTTTACGGATTGTAACGTTAATTTTATTTTGCCACCAATTATTGTTCATCCAGACATAATCGATGGTGCCAGCAAATCATTAACAAATTATGCAGAAATCGCTTAATGAACCCCTGCTAAACGATCTTGTAGTGGCGCCGCGGTGAAACAAGATAAGTCGGTGCAGTGTGTACTAACGTAGAGTAGATAACTTTGGATGTGACAATTTTTGAAGTGAAAATTCTTTAAAATCGTTGTTACTTGAAACTCGATGACATGAAAATGCGTTACAAATGAAGAAAATATACAAAAAAATCGACACTCCATTCGATTGTTGTGTCGTATAAAAATCTTACAATATACACATTTGTCTGTTTTATCGATGAAATGTAAAATTAGTTTAGAGTAGGTATTTTACAAATTTATTAATGCAATTATAGTTTTTAAAAACGACTTATTATAACAAATATGCAGACTCTATTTAATCTCATAAACATTGAAAACTAATAAGTCGAAATATTATCGAGTCGTACCAGACCAGGCTTTTATGGCTTGCATAGTTTTGGGATTATTATTATATATTATCATAATCATAACCATTCTGAAAAGTAATAGAACCATCGCCACATCTATTCCTGACGTGAAGAAGTTCTTGCTTCTCGGCAGAAGGGTATGGATAACGGTTAATTTACATATGGTGGTAGAACTCTTTGTGGTTCAAGTCCGGAAGCACCACCGCCACACCAATTTTTGCCCAATAACATCAATATTATGCTTAGTTTCATTGCTATGTTCTGGTCTGAAACGTGTGGTAAGGGAGATATACTTATACTCGTCATTTCAACTTAGTCCTCAGAGGTAGGAACGCATCTGTGGCTAACCTAGAGTGTTAGCTGATCTTATCTGGAGTTGATTACAGATGTCCAGGGGTGACGGTAGCCTCATACTATCGGGTGGACTGCATACTTATTTGCTACTTCCATATTATAAAAAAATATATATGAGACGACCTACTTCAGGAGAGGCAATGCATCAGTGATCTAGTTTAGTTTGAACCCCTATTCTATTATGTTGCCTATTTTGAAGCCATGAACAATAGTCACCACTTACAGACTATATTCAAGATGTACACTAACACTTGTATGAAAACGATATCCAGCTTGACTTAGAGTTCAGGATATGCACTAATACCGCATCTAACGTCAAGTCTTTGTTCATCTTACAACCCTACCGTGAAGTCTTTAATTAGAATTCCGGAGGGTTGAGTGCCCTTTCCACTTTGGTCGTGTGTCGCAAACAAACTTCGGTTTAGGGAGTTTTGTAAAGAATTTTCAATTAAACCTTCCACCCAGAAAATCTTAACAGCAGGTAAGAAATAGTTTGGAGTTTCGTTTAAAAGTAGAATCTCAGTAGTACGGCTAAGATAACACCATCTCCACGCCTATTTCTGTCTTAAACACAGCAGCTCTTGATAACTATTAACAGTAGTTTTTTTGCGCTTGTTTTGTTATTTGAAGGGTATTGGGGATGAAACACAAGGAATTCTTTAAGTTCTCAGCAATATATGTGCCATCAATCTCAAATACGTTTTAAATTGTTTTTGCGATCGTTTACCTACATTTTGTTTAAGATGAAGTTTAAGAGTGGCAGTGCCTTCTTCTCAACAGACCGATTGAACTATTCATATTTAAAATTACTATAATATACTTCAATTTATTAATAAACTTTATCATTCCCTCCGCCAGCTTTGGTCATGTTTACCACGGCAATATGTGGCAAAATGCGGCAATTAAAAGTCACTTATGTTTGATGGAAGTAGAACTCTTTGTGGTTCGACTTCGAAAGCAAGACCGCCAAACCTATTTCTGCTGAATAACAGCAGTGTTATGTGCTGCTGTGTTTTGGTCTGAAAGGTGTAATAAGGGAAACATACTTTTCCGAGGCATTCCATTTTAGTGCTCAGGGATAGTAACGCATCTGTGGCTAACCTTAGGTGAGACTTTGATCTTACCTAGGGTTGATCTGTTATTGTTGTTGGTCTATGATGTAAATCCATAATTTGGCTATGTGATAAATTATTTACGATGCGCACATAGAAGCACTGTTTGCTGTGGATTTTGTAAAATATAAAATAAATTGATTACAGACGTCCATGGGCGGCATTAGCCACAAACCATCTGGTAGACTGCATGCTCGTTTGCTACTTCCATACTATAAAAAATCAACATGTTTGCAATATATGTCCTATCTGTAAGAAATGATGTATTTGAGGTCCAAAATTTTATTACGTTACCCCGCAATAAAATGTTCTTAAGTGCTATTAAATCATGTAAAACTTTTTTCATCTGGAACATTGTATCGCCGTTAATATTTTTGGGTCTCCTACAATATGTCCACAAGACATATATTGACATAAACCAAATGGTCAAATATACGTACTTCTAAAATTCATATAAGTTTTTTATGTCCCTCTTTAGCAAAGTCGTTTTCAGGGTTCCGTACCCAAAAGGCAAAAACAAGGCCCTATTACTAAGACTTAGGTGTCCGTCTGTCTGTATATCATGAACTGTGATAGATAGACAGTTAAAATTATCACAAATGATGTATTTATTTTGCTGCTTGCTATAACATTTAATACTAAAACAGAAAAAAATATATAAAAAAATTAAGGGTGGATCCCATACAACAAACGTAATTTTTTTGCTCGATATTAATAACGGTAATAGATTTTTATAATATTTACATAACAATAAGATTTAAAATAAAATAAATGTTTAAGGGGAGCTCCGATACAACAAACGTGACTTTTTTACTGTTTTTGATAGATAATTGTACGGAACCATTCGTGCGAAAGTCCAACTCGCACTTGACCAGTGTTTGAATTTGGTTAAACGCAATGATTGAATCATTAATCTTTTGAAGTCTATTGCTACACATAGGAAGATGTATACATAAATACGAATATACACATATACAATACTTCGTAACACGCTTTATTAGCTTCCCCTGTACCTACAATAAATGTAATCAATTTGAAACTATTTCTATTTACATAAATTAAGTAATCGGGACAAGTAATTGTCCTGGAAGTCTAGCTAGATACCGGGCAAGGCGACATGTGAATAATAATTTAGATTTCTGTTCCAGTCTTGGCTAATGTATTCATCTTGGTAATCACAATAATTACTAAGATTAATACTTACACACACAGCACCGCCGTCACTTGAAACTGTAGTATCAGTTTAGAGAGCATTTACTTTGATATCGATGTATATACAATTTTCCCATTTATTAAAATAAAACTTTCTAAAGAGAAGTTGTCTAGAGAGAGTTGTGATTAGATTTTTTTTGAAACGAAACGAGTTACGTAACCAGTTGTGGTCGATATAGATGGCGCTGTATCCCTCACTGATTCACGCTAATGATTTGACATCGTAGTTTGTATAAGAGATCAAGTTTGGTATATGCGAAATAAGATATCCGAATATCGGCTGCAGTGATTACTTAATCGATTTTAGGAAAGCAATATATTTTTTAAATTCAGTAAAATAATAAATATTATATTTATCCTGAAACCCCTGATATTCTATATTCATCTCAAGTTGGATACTTTTCAGAAGTTTATGTCAAGTGAATTGTTTATGTTTTTTCCCTGTAAGGAGTTATAATATTGTATAATATTTTTTAATATAATAATAATTTATTAAAAGAGATGCGAAGTAATACCCAATCCAGAAAAGCATTTTGTGTATTTAGTTATAAATACATAAAAGAATTTAATTAAACAAGGAAATAACAAAAGGTGCAATATGCCGTAGCATAATTTTATTGTCTGTAAGACCGTAAAAATGATTAGAAGGGCAATTAACTAATTATCTCAGGGAGAAAGCTGTTTCCATTTCCATTCAGTATAAATTTGAATCGACTTTTACTTTATTTTAAAGTATATTTGTGAATCAGTATATTTTTCTGTTTTTTTTCCACTAGATATTTGTATGAGGTTCAGGTCGCGGGTTTGGTCAAATAATAATTTAATTTAGCTATAGAAGCAGGTGAAAAATATACATAAATATACGTCTTCTATGCACAATATATGGCGACCGGTCAGCCTATTGCACTTTCACTTATCCCTGCTGTACCTCTAGACGCATGTAACCTGCAAAAGAACAGAGATTCGAACTGAAGTTGAATTGAAGGTGGTAGAACTCTTTGTGGTTCGACTCCAGAGTCACCACCGCCACACCTATTTTTGCCTAATAACAGAGGTGTTTTGCGCTGCTGTGTTCTGGTCTGAAGGGTGTAGTAAGGGAGACATACTTTTTCGAGGCATTCCATCTTAGTCTTCAGGGGTAGCAACGTAGCTGTGGCTAACCTTAGATGATACTTTGATCTTACTTAGGGTTGATTACAGATGTCCATGGACGGCAGTAGCCACTTACCATCAGGTGGAGTGCATGCTCGTTTGCTACTTCTATACTATAAAAAAAAATTGATCAGAAACCTTAACACTCCTGAAGACTGAGATTGTCTCTTCATACGTAGGTATCATACGAATCAAAAAGGAAGAATAGCACACTAGAAATAGGTGTGGTGGTACACCACCAACTCGTTAAAAATTGAAACCATCATGATTAGATAGCAGCGACACCACGACAAAACTACAAATTGAATTAGTATTTTGACAGCAAGATCTTTTCATCGCCTCATCTTCTATCAAAGTAATCTTCAAAAGTCATTTTATCAGCGCAAAGGCTTCTTGCTTTTCAAATTTTTCAATATTTCAAGTAAAAATCTTAGTAATTATAAGTAATATGCAAAAATATACTGTTCAATCACCTAATCAATTACAACCAACCAATAAATTATAATCCTACCCTTTTCATAACAGGCTTCATTTAATTATTTCTCGGGAGATACGAAATTCCTTTGAACAGATCCTTTGAAAATTTGCGTTTGAATAAACGTAATTTTCTTAGGGTATTCTGAGTTTATTCATACTGTTATCTATTTTGTACCCTGACCGTTCCTTTGACAGTTATTTCAATAAGGTTAATATCTATTTAAGTTAAAAATACACAATATAACTTGTCTGTGATGATAACATTTTAGAAAAATGTAATTCAATACAGTTCGTTGTATAAAATCAATTGGCATTAATGACGCAATTGAATTTTATTACTCGACTGCTTTAGATGGATGTTGATGATTTTCGAGCTTATGTATGTATGTATGTTTGTATGTCCATTTCTTTGGCACGCGCTACAGTCAAAACGGTTTGTCAGATGTACATATGATACATCATTAGAACTATTTTAATTTGCAGTGACATGGGCTATATAACTTTTAAAGATGGCGCCTGCAAATAGGGTAAAAAGGGGGTAGGGAGGAGGGACAACTTTATTATTATTATTATAATATGGGTATTAAATGAAAGCAAGTATGACTTTGCCAAATATAATAATGTCTATATATATGTAAATATTCTAAAAAAATATGTTACAGTTTTGACGAAGACTCACAATAATCTAAAAATAAAAAAAGGTTTTAAGCAGTCCGGTTATTTGCGTTAATATTTTTAATAATGGTATTGTTTGTATATATATCCCCTTAGATCACAAAATGGTCATGAAAGCTTGTAACTGCATTACTAAATAAAAATCATATATGCGTAACAAATGATATCACACGTTTTATCTTTCAGCGTTTGCAGGCCTTGGAGAAATCTGTATTGAGTTTGTTATATTTACTGTCCTAACCAAATAGTCCGATATTACATCCTTAGGTCAAAGAGAATTTAATTGTACAATATTGTCCTACGTTCTTGTATATTTATGTATTTAAATATGTTTGATTATATGTCGTTTGTTTTAATTCGAACCTACTAGTAATAATCCAGGCAAAAATATACATTAATCACCGAAGACATAGGTTTTGGCGTCTTACGGTGGAAGGGTGTGGTTACCGGCTTACTTTCCTATAAGGTGATCATCTTAGCCTCCGAGAGCAACAATGCATCTGTGACTGACATAAGATAAAACCTGTTCTATATGAAATTGCTTACTATATAAATCGCAGAAATCTGAAATTGCTTACAGAAGTCTATGAATCGCAGAAATCTGAAATTGCTTACAGAAGTCTATGAATCGCAGAAATCTGAAATTGCTTACTAACACTACTTAAGTCTATGAATAGCGGTAACTACTTATCAACAGCTAGAGTATGTTATACTCATTTAGTACGTTAATCTTATAAAAGTAAAAAAAAACCGTCCAAGCGCGAGTCTGACTCGCGCACGAAGGGTAATATCGAGCAAAAACATCACGTTTGTTGTATGTAGTCCCCCTTAAATATTTATTTTATTCTGTTTTTAGTATTTTTGTTATAGCGGCAACAGAAATACAACATCCGTGAAATTTTCACGGATGATGTATCTCTGTTGGCGCTTGAAATCACGGAACACGGTACGCATGAGACGCACGGTACGCAGCCTGGTGACGGACAGCAGACTTTTAGTAATAGGGTTCCGTTTTTACCCTAAAGAAATATACAAACCACCGAATAAAACCATTTATGCAATTTTGGACCCTTTGGGTATGGAACCATGAACAGACTGATCCACTTCAACGATAGTCCCGGAAATCCCTTGACCACTACAAAAATATATGTATATTCTATAATATAACCGTAAGTCCCGATGTCCGAGCAGTAACTGCCGGTATTATGTAATTTTTTTAATTGATGACATTATTCCTTTTTTAGAATTATGAATTATGATATTTCACACAAACCAAATTTGTGGAAATATCATACAAAATTAGCTTTTTAAAATTGGTTAATCTTAAAGAAATGAAATGCTTCACGGTAATAATAATAATAATAATTCTTAATTTGCTAGAAGGTTACAAAAAAGGTCATAAATTTATTATCATTGTTCTCTTATTCTACCTTGTCGGCATGCAAATTTATAGGCATTTAATTAATCTATTTACCTAAAGTACAATTCTATAATTCCTTTGCAAACTTAGATACACATAACACACACTGAACGGCTAAATTACAATTAATTGTCAATATACTAACTTAAATTAAATTTTTAAATGTCAATGTCAAATTAGATTAAAGGTCTCTTTTATTAAAATACTAGCTGAGCCTCGCGATTTTACCGCGTTTAAAAAATGTAACTTGACGTAGTAACATATACGTGCGCGTAGAGTGCGCGCGGTTTCTTAGGTTTTATTTTTTTATGCGGAACCTTAATTAAAATTTTCTAAAATAGACGTAGTCTTTAGCCTTTAGTTTTTTAGAACTTTTAAAGGGGATCAATTCTATCATACATCATTTTTACGAAACTTTAACCGTTTACACAGCGCATGCAGAAAAAAACCCCGATTTTGAAACATTATTCATTGTTGCTCCGCTCCTGTTGATATTAGCGTGATGATATATAGCCTACAGCCTTCCTCGATAAATGAGCTATCTAACACCAAAAGAATTTTTCAAATCGGACTAGTAGTTCCTGAGATTAACGCGTTCAAACAAACAAACAAACTCTTCAGCTTTATAATATACTAGCTGAGACCGCGGTTTCACCCGCCTTTAAAAGAAATATAACATGACATACATTAACCGATTTTGAAACATTCTTCATTGGTGCTCCGCTCCTGTTGGTTTTAGCGTGATGATATATAGCCTATAGCCTTCTTCGATAAATTGGCTATCTAACACTGGAAGAATTTTTCAAATCGGACCAGTAGATCCTGAGATTAGCGCGTTCAAACAAACAAACTCTTCAGCTTTATAATATTAGTATAGATTAAAATTAAAATATAATTGCACTAAATTATTCCTTAAAATCTAGGTACTCATTAATTGAATAAAAACATTTCTTTTGTAACCATGATGTCAATTGGGACTTAAACTGATTACATGTCAAGGATTTAAATGAATCTGGAAGTCGATTATACAATTCAATAGCAATAAAATATAGAAGTGAAGGTAAACATCGTGAGAAAACCTGTACACCTGAGAGTTCTTTAAAAAGAGTTCTTAAATGTACTATCAATTCGTACTTGGCCAGTGCGGTGGACTTTGGCCTGAAACTCTCTCAATCTGAGAGAAGACCCATACCCAAAAGTGAGACAATAATAAGTCGACGACGACGAAACTCAGCGTTCAAACATGTCTATTGTCCTCTTTATTACACAAACAAAGGCTCCAAATATGAGTAGAATAGAATAATTGTTTTAAATCACATGGCTGGACAACAACCACATTTTCCACTTT
>MOOZ01001674.1:606463-618652 GCA_002930495.1 Cecropterus lyciades | reverse complement strand
ATCGTAAGTGGCTACTGCAGCCTCCCTTGTCTCCCTTACCACACCTTTCAGACCAGAACACAACAGCGCATAACACTGTTGTTAGGCAGAAATAGATGAAGCAGTGGTAGGTACTTCCGGAGTCGAACCACAAAGAGTTCTACCACTTCTAAATAATTTCTAAACCAATCACAATCATATACTTTATGACGACTATGTTTCTCGTCTATTACAGTATTTGTTTAAAATATATTATACATATTTTTTATACTAACTAAAATCCAACATTTCAATGTAATTACATATCTTATATATGTTTTCTGATATCCTTATATATTTCGCCGATTTCATTACTAAAATCGAAATAACACATGGAAAAATGATAACATCGAAAATTGTTCTTATACACAGTTAAAAAAATCTTACATTCGTTGATCGTTCCGAAAACATAATGACAACAATTCGGTTAAAAAAAAAAACAAATAAAATTCAATTTGACGGCCTCCCTTTTCGGGTTGAATTCATTCAAATTAATGTTTACGGGATACGTGACCGTCGCCACGGATGCCCCAGAAGGGTCCTTTGATCCCGGAAAATTGTAAATGAATTAGGACACCCCAAGATTGCATCAGAACTCTTATAGAAGAATGTTACATTGAAACCGAATGTATGTGTAAAGTCATTTTAGAGTTCCGTACCCTAAGGATAAAAACGAAAATTGATAATACTCCGCTGTCCGTCTGTTCGTCCGTTAGCTAGACAGTTGAAATTTTCACAGATAATGTATTTCTGTTGCCGCTATAACAACAAATACTAAAAACAGAAAAAAATGTACAAACAAACGTGATGTTTTTGTTCGATATTAATAACGACAGTAGATAGACGCTTGAAATATTCACTGAATATTTATTTATAAGTAAATTAACGTTAAAAATAAAAACATAATAATATTAAAATAAAATTAATATTTAAGGGGTGATTCCACATCTTTTGCCGTTTTTTATAGATAATGGTACGAAACCCCTCGTGCGCAAGTCCAACTCACACTTGGCCGGTTTTTATTATTGTTTTATTTTTAAGTCATTTAAATATATTAAAAATAAATAATTTCAGAAACGGTTTAAGGCGTTACGCATGTGGAGTTGTCCTGGCCATAAATAAATTTTAATTCGCCGAGTAATTAAAAAAAATAAAACTAGCTGAAAAAGCATCTAAGGTGGATCCATTTGTGGTGAATGTTGTGATTATTTTATAATTATATAGCAAAATTTATGATATTTAATGGAGAGATTTATTCCACTATGTGATAAGCGCGGATGAGCAGGATGATGTATGGACGTCCTAAATTTTATTTGATTTGTGATGGATTTAAAGTTTTCATTAAAGAGAGTTATATATATACCTTATATGTTATATCATATGTTATATTACAGTGACGCTAAACGTTAACCATTATATTTACTTACGTTTCATATACTGCCCTCAGAAGCACAAAAGCGGTATATCTTTGATGACAAAAAATGGATGTTATGTGAATGTCGTTTCCTTGTATCGCATAGTAAATTGAGAGAAAGGATGTTTTCAAACAAGATATTTAATATATTTAAACTATGTTACCGTCATACGACCTACATCATAAGAGACACCGGCATTGCGCTTCTAAGGACAGAAAACGTAGTGATACTAAAATTTTCCGTGAATAGCATGAGTAAATACAAAAAAGAGTACACGGACACTAGGACCCAGGTTAAATATAAACTTTAAATATAATAACTGAAATTATCTGTCAGTGATTATGTTCTTATTTTCGCATTACCAAAACAAAAAAGTTTTATGAAGGTCTCATTTTCTACTTATCATCGCAAGACATGCAAATCAATGCAATGCAATGCCCAGCGATTTCACTTGCTACTACATAAGACAAGAACAAATAAATAAATATAGCGTAATGTTATATAGCCTATAGCCTTCCTCCATAAAAGGACTATTCAACACAAAAAATTCAATTCGAAACAGTAGTTCCTGAGATACTAATCTCAGGAACGCACTAGCGCTTAACCAAACTTCAGCTTTATAATGTTATATAAGGAATATAAGTATAAGTGTAGATGTTACTAAGCGTTAAACCAATCTGTAGCACGTGCCAAAGAAATGGATATACATACATACATACGTACGCTCAAAAACATAAACTACCTACTGACGCAGTCGGGTAAAAATTCAAAATTGTAAATCGATTCAATGACGACAATTTAGATATTATTTCAATATTAAACAATAAGCACTATTTTAAAGCCGCTAAATAGCAAAACGAATTCCTCAAATAATATATAAAATCTCCGAAAGCTTCGATAAAACCTTCCCATTTTCACAATGGATAAGCGTGTCGATCGGAACTTCCGAAGTTTCGACTTAACTGTTAAGCTTTCTAGATATTTCTTTGCACTTTAGTATCTAAGAAAATAACTCGAAAATCTCTGTGAAATAACTAGTAAAGGAGACAAGTATACCGTTGGATGATAGTTATAAAAATATCACACCATACATTATTTTAAAATTACGAGCACTTATCCCGAAAAACAAAAATGAGATATGAAAAAGGGAGAACAATGGATAGGAAACCATAACTTTACCGTAGATTCTACAGTGAGGAAAGCCATAAAGCCATTATGAGTGTAAAAGAACGGAGGGAGTGCTTTAGTTTGTTAAGCATGCAATCGCATAGAAATCGTACAGAAATCGAAGGTTTTTAACGACAAATATAAATAGACCTACAATAGAAATGACTAGCTCACGAAGTATCATTCTTAGAAGTAGTAGATATTCTTCGGCATTTTATCCATGTTACTTATCTTCGACAATTTAATTCATAATATGCTGGCAAACGCTCACCTATGTATCAGATGATGCGTAGCTATAATGATAACTTTAAAGATTTGGATTTGATAAATACTCGTCCTGGCTTATTTAAAAAATAAGTATCACTCCCTACTTCTGTTGTTCTGTTGAGTAGTCTGTATGAACAATTAAATTCTCTTCTTTATAGTGTATTCCTCCACTTTCAATAACATTTTTGTTTATTTTTGTAGTAATCCGTGGTTAACGGTGTTGGTTAGCGACATAATATAGCGTTTATAATTATTGTTTCATTATAATCTTTGTTGTTTACTGTTTTTTAACCTAAATAAATCAAAATATATATATATTATTTATTTTCTTCTACAAAATTTATTTTGTAGAAGAAAATATTTTTAATTTCTATTTAATTTCTTCTACAAAATAGTTAACCAACTTTTCAATAGGACTATTTGAACCGTTGCTAATGACTACAATAATTATGTTTAAGACTCAATAATCAAAATAGATTCGTAGTGAAATACTATACTACTATTCTATAACACGAACATTTTTTATAAAATGATTGTATTTCGCGATTTGGAGAAAAAGCGCCGAGGACATGTGGCGCAAAAATATCTCGCTACGAAAACGCAATCTATGGCATTCAAGCTTAACCAACATAAATAATATGGTGCCGAATATAGAAGATTGGCAAAACTAAAACACTTGAACTCTCTCTGCTATAAATTCAACGAGACAAACAGCAAAACTGAAAATTGTATAATGTTTAGCTCATAAAAAGCAACGTAGAGTTTTCGAAACCGAAATGTCACCTTCATTCCTATGCATTTGTCGTGTAAACCAAACAAGTTTGTTGTGTTAGGTACGAGTATGTCTGTGTCATATAAATCACACGAAGACAGATTGGATTTATGGCCGGCTGGTATTCGTTTTTTGTGTTTTTTCTTACGTACCAAGATAAATTATTTTCTTTCACTGAAATAAATAAAAATTGCAATTCCACCAGAAGCCACTTACGTATTTTTTGAAATTCAACGAATATTTGAACTTTATTCATATATTCATTATTTATTATTAACTTAAAATGGCACACGATTTTTCGAGATCTCTGTCATTATCGTCAACCCATTACTGTATCATTGCTGGGCTCGGGTCTTCTCTTAGAGTGAGAGAGGTTTAAGCAATACTTCACATAGTTTTACGCTGGTAAAGTCCGCATTGGTAAACTATTATTCTCATAATATATTCACAATTTGCTATATATTCATACTCATAATATATTTTCATTGTTAGGTTCTTGTGTCTTCGTCCATGTAGTTCTGGAATTAGAATAGGGCTACGGTATTCCCTGTCTGTCGTAAGAGGCGACTAAAAGGGGCTTCCAGGGTTGCGGGCAGCAAGAGTGGGAGCTCGATCCGTTTAGCCAAGCGATCCTGGTTAAGACGGCGCCATGTGTTGTAGCATACCGTTGTTGAGACCAGACGGTGCGGTGAGCCCAGCCTCATCTTGGTGGAGACCAATGGGGCAAAGCTCTCAGTGGACTCCGGTTCGTCCGGTGTTCCATTGGAGATCCCGGAGACCTCTAAACAGCGCCCAGGACGGCCACCGGAGAGGTTTTAGTGCGGTAAAAAACCCACATAATCCAGCGTCGTTTCCATGGCGCAGGGTACCTTTCAAAGATTTACCCCTCGTAAAAAACAAAAATAAACGTATTTTCTCTTTAAAATACGGTCAGGCCTGAAGGTCTTCCACATTTTTTATGTTGTAAATAATACCAAGCATTTCACTATAATTACAAAATTGCCTTGGTCGCCACCAAGTCGATAAAATTAGGTCATCTTATACTACAGGTTCATATTAGTATCGTAAGTACTCGTATATCAAGATGAAATCATTCCAATCCATGACGCCGTTCGCTTAAAAGCTCATATCATCAACATCAAATCACGCCTATATGAAAAATAGATTTTGTAGTCAAAATATTATTATATTTTACTCGTGTAACCTAGTTATACATAAATATTGAGTTTCCTCATTCTCACGCGGTGCCTTTAGAGGCAACTGTACACAATCTAAATCTAAATGCTGAGACTGATAAAGTTATATTAACACGATTTTATTAGCTTCGGTCGTATCTATGTACATATATGTATTTGTAACAGAATCGTTGAACGCGATTTTTACCCACTTTGAAACGTCGAATTGAGTTGAATGATGACAATACAATATTATATATATCTCTTCATATATCGCATATATAAGGGTTAAATAGGGGATGAATGTTTATTTCTATTTTATTTCACAGCATTATGTCCTACGGTGTACTGCTGCGCTCCTCAGACCTCAATTCTGTTTTTCTAATGCAGAAAAGGGCTATACGAGCCATTTATAATTTGGGTCCAAAATCATCACTTAAAGAACTATTGAAAGAAATAAATATTCTAATTGTTTTATCTCAATTTATATACGAGATATTTGATGTATGTTAAGACAAATATTATTAACAATTCTTTTATGGGTCATTATATACGCTTTTATAATATACTTCCTATGGAAATCAGAAACTTGTCAATAAGTAAATTCAAAGCATTGATTAAGACCAAACTTTGCCGCAAAGCATATTATAAAATTTTGGAATACACAGAAGACAAAGCAGCTTAGAACTTATCAATAATATACTTATACTTCAATGGTCAAAGTGTAGCGTACCTTGCCAATCAATTCTCTGATTAGTTAAATACTGGAGCTAGCTTTTATTGCCTATGTAATAAACAAGATGGTTCAAAAAAGTATTCAAAAGAAAAAAGACAAACCCGCTGAGTTTCTTGCCGGATCTTCTCAGTTCTGGTCATTTTCCGATCCAGTGATAGTGTAAGAAAAATATTGTAAATGACAATTTGTAAGTGCCCTCGTAGGCCTTTGCAAAATAAAGACACTTCGTTTCGTTTGTATACAATACTTGGACTGGTACGGCCCGTGTCTGCACGTAGTGTAATGGTACGTATACATAAATATGGTTTAGGTTTAAATGTGGTACAACTCTTTGTGGTTCGACTCCGGAAGCACTACCGCTGTATACGTTTCTGCCTACTAATAGGAGGTTTATGCACTGCTGTGTTCTAGAAAGCACTATTAATACTATGTACTTATTACTCGACTACATTCGAAGAAGTGTAATGTCGAGCTTATGTACTTTGAACATTTAAACATATGTTTGTATGAAACTTTGAACATAAGTCTGTATGTATGTCAATTTCTTTGCTACGCTCTACAGGACAAACATATCATTGGAATCGTCTACGTCGTCATAGTGACGTTGGCTATATAATTTTGATATATGGCACCCGTGAACAGGAAAAGGATGGGGAGGGGATGTTTTTATTTATTATCATAACAATATGAGAAGCGTTAAATTAAATAAATTATTATAAAAACAAAATACCTGACTGCTAATTTCAGTTTAAGCAGACGTTTTTTTTTAATAACTTCTTTGTACCCACAAATACTTCGTTCATAGTTGAAACTGACAGACGAGTATCAAATCCCTGATTAAGCATATCTGCCTGACCCGGGATCGAATCCGGGATCGTACTAGATTAGTCCACTATCCCAAGGGATTTGTCAAATAATCTGCGACAGTAACCGAGTATACGATATTATGCAAGTCTTATCTGAATAGCTTCTATACGTATTTGCAGCTTGAATCCTAATCGCCGGATTTCCCCAATACTATCCGAACTATCTAAAGTTTCCCATAACATTTATCTCCTCCATAACGGTGTAGACCCATTAGGACCCTTTGCACCATTAGATAAGGTTATTGGCACTAAATGTATATACAGCGTCTCGTATGCAAGTGCTATAGGTTTTGTACACAAGTATTTTTAAGTCTGTTGTTCAATAAAATTTCAATATAATAGATATTTACAGCGGCTATAAGTATGATTTTTTCATTTCAAAGTTATTGCTAACAGAAATACATATGAATTTAACTAGTATTTTCATTTCTATGTAAGTACTGTGTATTAAACAAATATTTATTCAGGGAATTTTTAACGTCAGTGAGTAGTCGATAGTCAAAAACGAGGGTTGACGATGAGTATTTTAAGTAAGTTTAAAGTGTTATCTATACATATAAATAAAATTGAAGTATCTGTTTGTAACATCGAAATAACAGCTTTTTTTTCGAAAATCTCGAAATAACAGTATATAGAATACTGATAACAAAACATCAATTACTAAAATTTTTGTCTGTCTGTCTGTCTGTTTGTTCCGGGTAATCTCTGAAACCGCGAGACCGATGATGACGGGACTTTCACTGTTGGATAACTGATGTCATAAGGCGTAACTTAGGCTACTTCTATTTTAGAAAAAATAAAAAGGGTTCACCTAAAAAAATTAAAACCTAATAAACCACGGGCGCTCTACGCGCTGCCAGTCCTCTCTGAAACACTGCTATAATGTTACAATTGTATAAGGTCTAAGATTTCAGCTATATGTAACTATGTCAAGTTACATTTTTTAAACGTCGGTATAACCACGGGGCTCACTTTGTAAGTATTAAAAGTGTTCGGTTTAAAATTATCTTTTAAACCTTTCTTAATAATGTACAAGAACGAGTTAAGCCCCCTTTATATCTACATACATTTAAATAGTAGACACGTGCCGTATCATACACAATAGTATTTTTCCGAACAATGTGTACTAAGGTTAATGTATACTCATGTGTTATATATATATACCGTAACATTATCGTACAAAGGCGGTATCAATTACAATATTGTATAGAAAAATACGATTTTGCCAACACACGTGCGGTGTATGTATGTAGGCGTGTAGATGTAAATGAACCCAAATACATGTAATGTTCTCATAATATAATGTTATATTTTTATTGCATACTAGTAGTACCTGCGACTTCGTCCACACAGACTATAATATAATCTATCCTTTAGACTTTTCAGATCAACCGCTGTAAAGGCCTCCCCGAAAGGGGGTATTGTCAATAGTCAACGACCCTTAACATGAGTGTTGGTGACAATAGTGGCTGTTGATTTCACCTATTTTACATCCAAGGAAAAAAAATAATACAATATTTTATATCTAACTAAAAGCCTTTGTAAAATTTCACGCTCGGTACTTTAAAACTGTGGGATCTCTATGCAGAATTTCAATCCCCTACACTACCCGTGACACTCCTCCAGCCTTTCCATGTATGATACCTTCTCTGACTTAGAGCTGGAGTTCTTGTATTAGGTCTTTTTGATAAGGGATATTAGTTGTTATCTCTTTCTCCCACTCCTTGGATTTGGACTATACGATCCCGGTGGACAGAATTTCAACCCCTATTTTTACCTGCCTCGCCTATTACATTTCTTCTATCAATAGAGCCTAACTCTAATGAGATTAATAGTTAGAGTTTTTTTTTAAACCAGTGGATTTCCAACCAAACTTTCAACCCTTATTTCTCACTTAAGGGATAGATTTTCTAATAAAGTTGAAATAGGTGTTGCGTAATTTATAATTGATAGGATTTCTTTAAAATAAGCGAACTTTCAAACAAACTTTGAAACCCTGATTTACCCCGTAGGGGTTAATTATTTGCAAAAACCGTGATAAAAAGTTGTTCTGAATACTAAGTATTGTAGAGAAGCCAAATACTAAGTATTATACTACTTGCATCAAAATGAACTAACAAAAAAATTGTAACCCCTATTTAACCCTCTTCGTAATTGATTTACAACAGTGAACTAGATGTTCAATTATATCAAACTATAAAGCTAAATACTAAGTTTCATTGACTTTGCATTTTTATTGGCGAACTTTGGTGATAACTTCATCCCTTATTCAACCCCCTTAGGGGTGAAATATCAAAAAACCCGTTCTTAGCTGACGTCTATGTCATAAAAAGAACCTCTTGTCAAAATTTGTGGCTCTGCGATGATTAGTCAATACATGAGTAAGCATCCTTTCGCTTTTATATATATAGTATTCGTATATCTATATGTGTCTGTAAGTATTCATGGGAATCGCGACTTTTTTAGAGTTTTAAAAGGTTGCACAACCAGTGTGGTTCAACAAGGAATGTCCCACGATCATATCTGTTTTAGCATAATGTAGTTCTTGCGGCTTAATGAAAGTTTACGTTCCGGTGTTGGTGATAGCTGGCTTAATTATAAAGAGACTATCTCAGTTCTCAGGAATTGCAATTTATCTGTAATCGGCTTCAGATAGAACCCCTGTTATATGTGGCGTTTGTTACTAAGTCCATGGAGTGCAGTGACCACTTACAACAAGATGGACATCACTTTCGTTTGCTATTTGACTCGTATAATTAATTCATATTTCATAAATAAATTAAATGTAAGAATGTATACTAATATTTTAAAGCTGAAGAGTTTGTTTTGTTGAGCGCGCTAATCTCAGGAACTACTACAGGTTCAAATAAAAATTAATTTTGTGTTGAATAGTCCATTTATTGAGGAAGGATATACGCTATATAACACCACGCTATGTTTGTTTTTTTTCTGATGTAGTAGCGAATGAAACCGTGGGGCATAACTAATTATAAATGAAACAAGTGGTATCATACATGACACATATAATCTCTCTGAATATAATTCTGAACATCTCCGTATTGCGTTGTACAAAAATAAAAGTAGATATTTCTTTCGACATCTTTTCATTTTATAAGTACATTTTTACAATATATTATATATAGATGCATAAATATCGAATTATCCTACAACAAAATTTAAATCTAACTTTATTTATAGTTAAATTTACAAAATTTTAAGATGCGTACAAACTAAAGGTATTCGTGCAACCAAAATTATCTACCGTGTACCAAGCCCAATTATACAAGTACGAGTAAATGAAGGTCATAATTTAAAGATAGACACAAATTTCAGAACCAACTATGCGACATACACAAAATATTGTTTAAATCGAATGATGACGTGAGATAACATATGTCAAATTATGCTGTAGATTTGAAGATAAGTATTTCAGCAAAATATATCTCCCACGCATTAACGTTACTGTTATTTTCTCTTATTTCATAGATAGTTCAGAATTTATAAAAAATCTGACCAATGCCTAAGTTTGTACGCACTTTTAAATTATTTGTTTGTTTTTGATAATATATTTTCATAAATTAAATTATTGTTTAGTATTAAATCTTTTATAATCGAATTTGCTCGGAACACTTTGAATCATTATTATAATATTAAGAACATTTAGTGATACACATTTTTATTCTTATATTACCTTAAATTAATCTTTGGTGTGTACAAATAATACCATAAGATACTCCACATTTTGAATAATATTTGAATTATTACAATTTAAACTTGCAAAAGATCCCGATATTAAATTTGTGTGATGACACCGGTGTTTTTAATTAATTCAAATAATTAACTTAACAGCCATATTTAATGATAATACTTAAATTAAACTGCAGAAATACGAAACATTTATCCAAAGCAGTGCTTAAATCATTTTATACTTATTTATATTTACATTTAAATGAACAAATATACATTGTACATGATACAATTTTATATTTTTTTATAGAAAATATGCAATTAATACGATTATTATTACTATTAATATTTCACTTTAAAATGTATTACATATGCAACATTATCATATTAAAATTATGTACTTTTGTTACACACAGTTGTGTCTATTTATTAAATACTGTAAAAATAGTTATAATACTTTATTGAATTCGATGTAATTTGTTTGATACGTAACAATAAAGAAAAATACGCACTATGTACTCTACTGGAGTTTTCAGGAAACCAAATTGAGAACGAACATGGTAAACATTCTACTCGCGAGTTGCGCTTTTGTCTTCAGAGATGGCGACACGCGCCTACAAATTTTAGATACAACGCCCTAATGTCAAGCAACTTAAGTAGTTTTTACGATATTAATGTTATTATCTTAATTTCCTTAAACATAAGATTTAGCTTTGCTTATTACTAAGAATATTTAAAATAAAATGATATTACTAATTCAAGACTAAGTCACTTTCGTCTCACTTGTGTTAACACTTTAAAACTAGACGACAATTAATAAAAAGCGTAGACTTTGGCTAGAATCAATTATACACTTACAGTATATTCCATCTCGCGTCCTTCTATATCCTAAATATAAGTTTAACACAGTAGCCCCTAGATGGCACGGCGATTCTTCATAACATTTATATCAAACTTAATACTAAAAAAGTAACGATAGTTTCGATTATTAATACACATATGTTTATGACTACAACGAATTATCTTTGCTTAATGCTAAGTATGTTTAAAATACTGAAAAAATAATCAACGATTTTCCTTACCTCATTCTAAGAGCAATAATACATAGAGTTGAACTCTACTAAAGCTATACATGACAGACAATGTTTTTTTTTACATATTGAAGTAACATATGTGCAAGCAGTTCACTTGTACCCTTAGTACAAGTTTATCTTGTTTCCTTAAAACAAATTGTTTATGTTTTTGCCCATACATTACCATGTAAAGTTCACTTTTTACTTTAGGACCATACCTGGCAATGTCCAT
Source organism: Cecropterus lyciades (assembly GCA_002930495.1). Taxonomy (NCBI): domain Eukaryota; kingdom Metazoa; phylum Arthropoda; class Insecta; order Lepidoptera; family Hesperiidae; genus Cecropterus; species Cecropterus lyciades. Next base: position 607,244 of record MOOZ01001674.1, on the reverse strand, counting down.
TGAAATGAAGAAAACATAAACAATAATTATTTTAAGGAAACATAATAAACTCGTACTTCTGGAGCTATATGTAGGTGGCTACTGCTACTTGGACTCCCGTAATCGATCCCTGAAAGGAACAGAATCCTACCTGAATTCGGTAACAAATGCACTTCTACATCTGAAAACTATGAAAGCTTCGTGTAAATATTTCTTCATATCACTAAAACCAACGCTTAACACTGTTTATATTAGGCAGAGAGAGGTATTAATTGTACTTGGGGTGGAACCACGAAGGGTATAAGTGAATACTTACATATATTAATTTATAGATTAGTTTATCATATAAGTAGGTACTAAAATTCTGATAATGACGATAAGTTACCGTTACTTCAAATAAATACAATGCATTGAACAGATAACTGTTATAAATTTTATTGTATAATTTTCCCCACTTTGAAACACTTTATTTTTGGTTGTTATTCATTGCCACTTGCCTGAAGTTGTTTATGTACGTTTCTTCTTTCAAGATCTACGTTGAATGTCCCATATTAGTAGTTACACCTATCTTAGAACCATATTTACCTTCAGTCAATTTTGTAAGGCAAAAATGTCTTAAAACATTTTTATAACAAAATATATCGAGTTCAACACTATTTTGAAATGTTACGAAACGCATAACATCTCATGACACTTCTCTTTTTTGTGCGTTATTATATTTTTATGTAGGATTATGTTGTCGTTGTAATTATATGATACATTTTAATTTTAGGTTGCACGATGAGATAATAAATTTTTGTTT
>MOOZ01001674.1:594918-606432 GCA_002930495.1 Cecropterus lyciades | reverse complement strand
TAGGTTTAAATTTAATTGTCCATTTTGTTCTGGCACAATCGATCACGCCACAATATTAACTTCAGTTGTCCTTAACAGCTTTGATGTCGCGTGTCTCGCTACACCATTATTTTCGACTTTGTCGTTGGCCGTCGACTTTGTTGTGCTACAGCATGACGTCATTAGTCGTCACGGCGGGCTCGTACTGTCAGTCACGCGCCGAGATCAGCACTAGGAGCTGAATGCGGCGGTTGTCTTGCTGAGGTCGCGACATGCTACTACTCCGGGTTCGATTCAGGACCTGCATGCAAAAGATAAATTAATTGGTAGAAATGATACCGCAATACTATTAAATAAGCAACATGAATAATATAACTATAAAAACTGTTTTGCAATGACGACTCAACACGCTTTCTAACACGCTTTCTACACTCATAGCCCCTACACTACTACTCTACACTCAACACTAGGATTTTCTCCTGTGTCGTGGGTGCCATGGACACACAAACACCCAAACCCAGAACAGAAACCTAAACTCATCATTCAGATTTCTGTCTGGCCGGGGATCGAACCCGGGACCCACTGCGTGTCAGACCGGTATAGTGACCGCTCCGCCGCGCGGGTCGTCAACAAAATGAATGTTTGTACAATTCGTGCAAAGAAAGTATTTGCTAAGCATCTGGCTGAAAATATACTTAGTTATAACACATATTGTCATATAATAAAAACAAATAACTTTTTAAGCAATTAGGTATCATCCATTTTCATTTATCCGTCTACATCCATCAGCTTTTTGGGGTTCACACCTAGACATAAGCCTCCCCTAACGGGTTTTTTTGTCAATAATCATCGCGAACCGGTTTTAACTCCTACTACATATGACGACGCCACAAGTAGTCTTTAGTCGCCACCTACGACATCCGCGGAAAGAAAGGATGTAGCTATTTACAACCCCATGGCACTTAGCACTTGTCTTTCAATTCCGATTATAATGTTTTATTTGAACCACTTAAAACCATACATTTAAATTTAAAGATCAGTTCTAATAAATTGCTTCATCTTTCAATAACTGCTTCTTAGAGCCTCTTAAAAGTTTTGTAATGATGCGGCTCACTCACCAACTGTTTAATGAAAATAAACTAGATTCTAAAATTGAACTTGTAGTAAACAAGTTGTCTCTGTGAAGAAAAATATTAAAACCTCTTATAATTATTTTAGCTGAAAGTAGTAGGCGTTGGTATTATTTTTGTTTGGGAAGATACTTCTAGAATGATTATTATGTATTAATCTTAGTGTTATCTAAATAGTTCCATTGATATTTTCATGAGGTAGATTTTGCATTTTAAAATAGTTTTACCTTCTTTCAAATTTATATTTTTCTAAAACTGAAATAGCAAAGATTCAGTCCACCTGATGGTAAGTGGTCACTGCCGCCCACGGACATCTGTAAATAACTACATAGAACAAAGGTTTTAATTGATGTTAATTACAGATGCGTTGCTGTTTTTGAGGTACAAGTTGACTTCCTTCGACAGCCGGCATCCACACCGTTTCAACCAAACCCATAATTGCCTCACGCTAGAAATACATGTATTGGTCGAATGATACTGGTTCTGAAAATTTAGCGTTTTTGTGACGTGTTATCCATGCAAAATAGTGATATGTGAACTGAACGTCTAAAATAATACCCACCGTAGCGACAGAGTGCGTGCGACGCGCGTGTGTGGAGCTGAGCAGATCGGAGTTAGCGGTGGAGTCGGAGCGGGACCGCAGCGTGCCGCGCGTGCGTCGTCGCCCGCACCACAACCAGCGGTATGGCCTCACTCGCCTGCAAGCATTAAAATGGATTATTGAAGTGAAACATCTATAGGTGCACGAAAATCTGATTATTAGCGTGGCGATCGCCACACCGTATGTATTTAGCACCATCTGTTATACATTTTCGGGACTATTAAGTATCGAACAATACTAAGCGGGCCGCCGTGTTAGTTCGACTAAGTGTAGAGTACGGTTCGTAGATGGCGTTATTTTCATTATGCTATACATTAAGTTCCTGTTGTAATCTTGTCTTTTATGCATATTACTTGTACAAAAACGATGTGAAACACACATCTGCCAGGCGTCCAGTGACGGCTATTTTTTCATTTATCGGAGGCGAAGCGTTTAATAATAATAAAACTGTTTATTGTACCCAAAGCGTACAGATAAAAGGAAACATAATGTAAAGAAACAATAGGTTTTTTCGTCGGTAAATAGCGATTTTAGACAATCTTATAATATACAAATAGGTGAAGTATGCAATGAGATTGAGTAGCTTAGAAAAAAGTGGCATTCCGGGAATGCCGACTAAAGTTCTAAGTCTGAGTATTTAGATATTCACCTATATGATATATATTCCTTTTAATCAGATACACGGAAACTGAGCGTAGAAATATATTTGTTATTTTTTTTTTGTAATATGGACGTAGCAAACGAGTATGCAGTCCACCTGATAGTAAGTAACCGCTGCCGTTCATGAACATTTATAATCAACCCCAGATAAGATATACTAGACGATACCTGAGGTTAACCACAGACGCGTTGCTACCCCCGTGGACTAAGTTAGAACGCTTCGCTTAAGTATGTCTCCCATAGCACACCCTTCAGACCAGAACACAGCAGTGCCTAACTGCTGTTATTAGACAGAAATAATGAAAATATTGTAGAAAGCGTCACTTACGAGCACAATATTGGAAATAGTTACTTGGTAACAATTTGATTCAATGTGTAAGTTTGACTTGTATGACAGAACATCATTAAAAGTTTCACATGATTGAACGTTACGAAAGACAATTCGTATTCCCTTTGATGTGTACAATTGAACAATGCACCTGTTCTCGAACGTAACTCAATTTACAACGCACGCTCGAATTATACGCCGGGCGAGAGCTGTCAGTATCTACACCATTTCACTTCTAGATTGAAACTTGAGAAATGTGTTCAGGAACTTAATAGAAATTAAGTCGTTCTACATTGTACATCTTACGCATGTTACGTATGTACGTAATGTATTTAATTAATGCAGTTTTGTGTCTATCTAATTGTAAGATAGACGTAAAGTATTGTAAGTTTATTTTTTAAAGTATTAACGACAAGACTTTTTGTGTTATACCAAGTTAGTCTTTGGGAGCACCAACGCATCTGTGGACGTCTCCAGGTAAGACGGTCTCTTATCTTATATAGAGTCGATTATAGATATCCAAAGTTGGCAATAGCTAGTTACTCAGTAACTGTGTGGACTGCATGTAACTTTGCTAATTTTATATTATAAAAATAAAAATATAATACCTACTAAAAATGTACGCAGGCAGTGACAGCCAATAGAAATAAAAACTAAGTAGATGAATTATGAAATGTATCGTCGAGCTATTAACAATAGCATAACGTAATGAATGGAGATGAAAATATAATAAAATATTGCACTACACATTTTCTAATAAATTTTGCATAAAATTAGCGTTCGGTGACGATGACGCCAGATGATTTCAAAAACCTTTATTTCATACTAAAAGTAGAAATACGGCGAACTTACCTCAAGCTAGTATATATGTGTGGAGAAAACATGCAGCATATAAGTGGATTCGCAGCAGAGTTGAGTGGCGCCAGGCTCTGGATGAGCGTGGCGATGGCCATGTTACTTTGTGTCGGCGGTATGTAGTGGTACACTTGGAGTAGGTCGAACACTATGTACGGTGACCAGCACAGCACGAACACTGTGAAAAAAATAAAAAATCATAAAAATAAAAACTCGGGTTTTATGTTATTATGTATAACCTTCCGATGATTCCTTCTGCCTTGGAAGTAAGAGTGTTTTTTATAGATATTATAGAAGTGGTAAAGAATCGTGTAATCCACCCGATGATAGTGGTCACTGCCGACCATGTATACCTATTATCACCTCAGATAAGACTAGTATCCTACCTGAGTTCGATCACAGACGTATTGCTGCCTTTGAGGACTCACCTCGAATTAATATGTTTCCAATACCAAACTGTCCAAACCAGAATGACCAACAAATCTATGAATACTAAAAGCACAGTAAACAGTCGTATTCTGGTTGCAGTCTATATTAAGCATAAATAGATATGGCGGTGTTATCACCAAAGCGTCCCGATAGTAGCAGGCCTTTTTGGAAGGTTTCTCTCTCTGAAATGAACGTGTAGAAAACACACACGACACCTTGAACCCTACTTCTCGGATTTGGATTCGATATATTCAACCCCATTTTCAGTCCACGCTGTAAGGTTTGCTATTTATCGATAAGACTACCTTTTGTAGTTTCTTGAGCGTATGTATGAAATTTTGTATGTACGTATGTGTGTATGTATGTGTGTGTGTTCGTTTGTATGTATGTCCATTTCTTTGGCATGCGCTACTGCCCAAACGGCTTGACGGCTAGTGACATATCATAAGAATCGTCCTTATAACAGTCGGGTTTTTGTTTTAATATTTTTAACAAAGTTACAAATTTTAGTCCATAGTACAGTTAGGCCATAGGCTGAGACTTTTGAACATTGTTTCTAAAACTCTTTCTAACCGTTTTTTGGTAACATTCCGAGAATTACGCAAGAAAACGTATTTACCGAGGCACTCCGAAAATATTTGTTCCAAGTGCATAATTTTGGCCATATATATATATTTAAGTTGGATACCTCACTGTTAGTGCAAACGTGGAAGCCAGTGATTAATTCATGTAAATCACAAATAATGCAAAGTTTGGTGCGTAAGGATACAGTTAGTGTTGTGTGACGTCAAAGACAATCTAAAAAGAGAAATCAACTACACATAAGGTAGTTTAATTAGTAGGTAATCACTATCACTAGAACTTCTCAATGGTTTCTCCCAGCCACCGCAGTTTCTCCGTGACCATGATTTTGGGTAACTGGGTGAAATATCGGCAAAAAGTAATACAAAAAGCGGATATCGTCAGTACCCGTAACATATTAAAATGTATGAAATCCGCGACAGTATAGTCTGAATTCATATTAATTGTACGTCATTTTAATCGAATTGTTAACATTGAATTGAGATTAAGCACTTCATAGAGAGAAGAGCGGTCGGTTACTACCTTTACCCTTCTTTATTTATTTCTTGAGACATACCGAAGACAAACATAAATGTATCAGGACACTATTGTAGTTTTCTTATTTGCGATAATGTGTACTTGCGAACAGAGAGAATCTAACTTTTCTAGTTATCTAGATTGCCCGTTGCCGCACATTGAGCAAAATTTCGATTTAGAGTTTCTACATCTAGTTACGGAATTAGGCGTGCGTTTGATTAAAATTAAATTTATTAACCTACTTATAACCTAGTTCAATAGTAATTATCACTCTAAAGACGGCTACTTTATGGCTACTTTACATATTTTATTTTATTTAAAAAAGAATTTACACGCTTCAAACTAACTTACGAACAACCTTACAACTAACTAACGAACAACCAATTAATGTAATCAAATCTTGAAAGTCAATTTTAACTGTCGAATCATCCAAACTATATACATACAAAATGAGATTTTGTATGTATGTAGTTCGGTTGTCACTAAATAGTAAGGTACCCAACCTTGGAGCTGGTCTGATGGGACCAGAAGGCTGATGAAGAATGTTCCAGATGGTGTAACTCTTCAAACCATTTGATTAGAATTGCTAACGAAGCTCTGATGATGGAGCCAAGAAACACACAGTTTAACACTCAGTGATTATTAGTAAACTCTTTGAATATGTGCATATGATACGATTTGACAACTCCAATAAATTGAGCTGATTGAGAACGGTTAGATGATGGAGCCAAAAGAATAGATGGATAAAAAAAACGTGTTTTTTTTTAGTTTTCAAACCAAACATTTTATTTTTCTTCAATTGGCTCTTCAATCGAAAAATAAAATCAATTTGGTTCAAACCCCGACAACTTTTCTGAGAGGTAAATAATTGTAAGAGATTCTGGGAGAACTAATTCTTGCCACTGGGTCATCGCTGACTATAATAACAAGACTATTCTTAGTTAAATGAGCACAAAAACATTTTCATCGTACTAAAAATGTGATCATATCAATAGTTGACTCATGGATACGAGGACATAATACTCATAACATATTATCTGAGTGTATAGAATAAGTATTTAACAATATTATATAGACTAGTAACATCATTAAAAGCAATAAAACAAAAAACCCGACTACTTCATACGAAATTGTTGTTCATAATGACATATTTAATTTAGCATTTATATGAGTTTTTGTCCAGTAAAAGTATTACAATATACATTCTTAGAATAGTCTATTTACTAGCTTTCATTTGATACCCGTATTGTCGTGATAGTAAAATAGTCGTCGCTTCCCTCCCTTTTTCCCTATTTGAAGGCGCTATTTTTATAAATTATATAGCCTATGTCACTTTTGAAACTGAGACGATTCTAATGATATGTTATACGTCACAATCCGTCACGTCGTTTGGGCTGTAGTGCGTGTCAAAAAATGGACATACATACAAACAAACATACATACCTACGCTCGAAAAAATTACTCTCCTTCTGACGCAGTCGGGTAGTTACAATAAATTTTTAAATATTGTAAAGTTCAGACAGATAATACTTCCTTCACGTCTAGAGGGGGCGTAAACGATGGCGACAGTTTTCACAACTATTGCAGTTACCAATGTAACAGTTGGTGAAATTATATATTTGTTCAATAAATCTTTGATTGATTGAATCTTCAAATTGTACACTCCTTCATACATGTATTTAGTAATAATATTTTTATTATATGATATAAATATCATCAACTACCATGTTTCTAAAAATCTATCGGCAAAAAGAAATTTAAAAAACCGCATATCGAGAACACCCGTAACATATTAAAATGTATGATATCATGCAATTCCGCGATAATATGACTAAAACCTATCCTATCACTTTTATCTGTTTTAAAGAAAAATCGGAAGTAAAGTAGCAAATATGACATCCAAGAAATCTAAAATTAGGTGATCTTGAACTGAAATGAGGTGAAATATTTAACACTAAAACTATTTAGGAGACAGGCGCCATTTGACTTAGGTATGTGTCTCAACGTAAGAGAGTACATTAGCAGCTGGTAATAGTCAATTAGTTCAACGGCCACCTCTAACTCGGTACGACAAAAGTCTACATAGAATGGAAGAAATGGATTTAGATATGAAATTGTTTATTTATATTTTACTAGTTTATTTCCGCGGCTCAGTCCGCTTCAGATAGGTTTACCAGGTTTATGAGTATACTGTGTATTAATCTAGGTCATAAACTATATATGTGCTAAATTTTATCTAAATCTGACCTGTTATTTTTGCGTGTAAGAGTAACATGCTCACAAACTTTCGCTTTTATAATATTCAGTAAGATAATAATTTTCTTGCACTTAAAGTACTTGTATTATTAAGGCTACATGTAGTTAGAATACCTACAACAAAACTACACGAAATATATTTAAAGAAAAACCATTAATTTCCCCTTTTACTTTCTTGCTACTTTATTATTAAATACACTATGGACACACAAAGCACCAAATATGTTCGTAAGGCTAATGCGATGTGATCACATTTCATTATAAGTGAAACAGAAACAATTTATTACTCTCCTGTTTCTCACGCTCTAAATGATGATCATAAAAATATCGCTTGACAGTATATCGCTTAACGTTTCGTCGTCTGTTATGAGACCGCGACCTGGCTAGACATTAATTTACGCGGTAAATTGTCTTGTCTGTCTTCTGTCGACCCATTAATGTTAAATTTTACTTTCACGACACATTTTTTTATTTTACACAAATGTAGTTGTATTTCGCTAATATATTTGACTTGTTATATGAAAACAAGTCCAACCACGCTGAGAAAATCTTGTCAGAATATAATTATATACCGTTCATCATCACTTTCTATAAAAATGGTTTATGTTCTGATTTTTTTATACTGCTTTTCGTGATTTAAAAATAAATGATATTTTTCATTAAAGTACGACAAATAGCCAATTTTAACAAACAAATAATTAACAATAATTCATATTATTGTACGTTTTTGTACTGTACTTTTTTTTACGAAATTACTAGAAAGCAATAAATGGTATATTAAAATTATTTTTTCATTTACATACTTTATGTAAAAATAATTTTATATAGACTGTTAAAATAAGACCACGATTTCGACTGAACAATACAAGATTGACAACAAATTCTCGACAAATCATTACATAACTGTGATGCATTTATATGCAAATAAAAGACGAAAAAATTTGCTGTGTAAAAAGTTCATTTGGCCTTTAAAAACAAAAGACTTTCTAAGTAGTTAAAAAGTTGGAGTTATAAAACTCTCACTTTTAAGATCTTTACAGATTCTTCCACGAACGTAAGACAGAAGAGAATCAAATTTATCGCTTAGGAAATAAATCTTGAGTAATTAATAATTTGCATACTGTAGTGAATCTATCTACAGGTATTCATGGACCCAACAGATATAACCATATCGACAGAATAAAACATTAATATCGTAATTTTCACAAATAAATTTTCATATACGAAAAACTACTTTTTTTTTTAACAGACTGAAGTAGCAAACGAGAATGCAGTCCACCTGATGGTAAGTGGTTACTACCGTACATATGATTGTGATTTGAAACTCCATAAAACGAAAATTCGTTCGTTACGAAAGCAGTTGTCGGTGCTACAACAGGATGGTGTTGTACCACTTTCTGAATCACGCTAATGATTTTACTTCGCAGCTTTTATAAGAGCTTAATTTAGTACATGCGAAATGATTATTATTAAGTTCCACTTCTACCTTGTATGAATTACACACATAATTAGGTTTTTTATTTTATCATTAGTTCAATTAATATATTTGTTTATGATTTTTAATGTATAAAATTATATGATCGATTTTGATTTCATTTTAAGACACCGTGTATTTTAAAATTAACTTGGATTGATAACACTTCTCCAAAATAAAGGACCTGTGTCCTAGATTTACTTCGATGTCCTAGATTTACCATCGCATAGTCGCTAACAACAAAGCAAGTGTCTTACTTACCAAAAACAATAACAAAAGTCATCTTAACGCTTTTGATCTTCGCCCTAGGGATCAATCCGCGCGAGCTAGCCCGCCTCGAATCCGGGTCGCATTCCACCTGCCCTGGAAAAGTTAAATTTGAAAAATATTTCAAATGTTCTGAGAACGTCTATTAAAAACACTCATTAGCGGTTTGTCGTTCTGTTTCCTGTTTCAATTTGCTAACAAAGATGTTTGTTTTTTATCACGTTACGCTCGGTACTACATTTCGTGTCAGATTTTTGGGTTCGGTGTTACCTGCGCGAACGTTTTACGTCCGTTTGTTCGTCTGTTTATCCTGATTATATTTTTTGAACCGTAGAGTGTAGGTAGTTTTTTGAAATTTTCTCAAAATATATTTTTTTACGGCTGGTATCACATAAAAAAAAAAAACAAATTTGTGTGTGACAATATTGAACGATTGACACTATCCACATATTTTTAAGCATCATTTTACGTTAACGTTATTATAATTGTAATGTTGAAGACAACTTCAACGATTAACTTTAAGTTGTTTGTAGTTCTAACTTTAAAAATAAACAAGAAATAAAACAGGCTAAGTGTAATTAAAACATGAACTCTTTACGTAACTCATTTACCATAGTTATGCTATGTATTTAATTAATAAGCACAAAAAAACAACCCCAAAACAGATATTAATGAAAGATATTAAAAATCTCTGAATAAAAATCGAACCCGCGACAACGTATTAGACATAGCGAACCAATATTTCGCAAAGGTCATTAACCGCCTGTTTAATTAACTAAATTATAAAAGGTTCCTACTATATATTCACAAAATCTTTGATCTCACTGCGGCAGCCAATATTTATGGATCATATTTTTGAAAATGCGCAATTAAGGGATCAAACGAATTCCTTCGTTATAATTTGTAAAAAATTACACGCAAAATGAGAAACATTAACCACGTTAACAGTAACTGAAATTTATTACGGAAATAAATTTAATAATTTATTTCATGTTCTTTGGGTTTTACTACTTTTATAACACTTTTTTGAGTAGCAGCTACCGTTATTAGACTTAGTCTTACTGGACTTTTGATTCAAGAGTATACAATAATTTAGCTATCTCTCTAAATTATTGTATACTCTTGAATCAGATTATGTTAATTTTCAAACCACGAATATCAGCAAACGAGCATGCAGTCTGAGCATAGCATGTGGTAACTACCGCCGGTATGGACACGTGCAATCAACCCCAGCTTACTTACTTGAGGTTGCCCACATATGCGTTACTACCCCCTGAGGACTAAGTTAGAACTCTTCGAATAAGTATGTCTTATCAATTTTTATTGGATTGAAGAAGTATGCGACCATGCAGTCCATATTTTATAGTATGGAAGTAGCAAACGAGCATGCAGCCCACCTGATAAGTAAAATAATGACGGTAAGTGACTAGTGCCGCTCTTAAACATCTGTAATCAACCCTACGTAAGATCAGTCTTGCATAAGGTTAGCCACAAATACGTTGCTACCTCTGAGGAAATGGAATGCCTTGGAACAGTATATCTCCCTTACCACACCCTTCAGACCAGAACACAACAGCGCAGAACACTGCTGTTATTAGGCAGAAATTGTTGTAGAGGTGGTGCCTCCTGAGTCGCACCACAATGAGTACCATCAGATTAAAATATAGATATCAACATTAGACTGATTAAAGACAACAAGTAGTAGTATGAATACTAATTGTATAAATAGTTGCAATAAATTTATAAATATTTTTAGGAGTGTCAAAAATTAATCTTAAGCAGAATTCAGAAACCTTAAGCAGAAATTAGATGATACTTCTGTTCTTTTTTAACACGCTTTCATAAGCTTGGGTTGTATGTATGTAACGGAATGTTTGAACGCGATTTACTCACTTTACACGTCGGATTAAGTTGAAACTTTGCATGCTTATCAAAAATCGATGACAATACAATACAATATATTTATATATCCACCCTTATAAGGGTTAAATAGGGGATGAATGTTTGTATGAAAGTCCCCCAATTTTAATGCAAGCTCAATGATACATAGTATTTAACATGTTGCTTTGATATAATGCAACATCTTTTTCCTAACACTCAACGCATTATTACGATAAAAATATATTTTCTTGTCGCTCTATTTTTAACTTATAGAAAATCATTCTAGTATAAGATATTCATGGGCGGCTTAATCAGTTCACATTACTAAATTATTCATTGTTCACAAGTGGTTTATCAGGAACTAGAAAGTATTTCCTCTATTGTATGACTCGTGGTATACAAGATCATATGTGAAATAGATATAAACAATATGGTTGGGAAGATTTGGTCATAGTACCGTACCAAATTGAGGTCTATGATATAACATCAATCCAACGTTGATAATAACAATCGCACAGAGAAACAAAAAAAAAAGTAAAAATTAAGCTGTAAACAT
>MOOZ01001674.1:583714-594544 GCA_002930495.1 Cecropterus lyciades | reverse complement strand
TTCTTGTCGCTCTATTTTTAACTTATAGAAAATCATTCTAGTATAAGATATTCATGGGCGGCTTAATCAGTTCACATTACTAAATTATTCATTGTTCACAAGTGGTTTATCAGGAACTAGAAAGTATTTCTTTCTCTATTGTATGACTCGTGGTATACAAGAACATATGTGAAATAGATATAAACAATATGGTTGGGAAGATTTGGTCATAGTACCGTACTAAATTGAGGTCCTAATTTTTAATTTTCCGTCTTTATTTTGAAACAATTTTGAGCGAATCAAATGAAATATCACGAATCTAGTATTAACATTTGTTTAGGATTAACACTCTTTATTATTTTCGTTTGCAGATTTGAAACACAAATATTTGTGTTTATTTTTTGCAAATCCAGCAAAAACTTCAAAGATAACATGTGTGTCGCTTTAGTCTTTTGTGTCAATATATTATTAGTATGAACATTTATTTCACACCTAATTATTTTCTTTCATAGAAAATCTCTATTACAATTTACAAAATATTGTCATAAGTTTCAAAGCGACTGATTTTAAAATAAATGTCATTGTCTTTGTTTAAATCACTAATATAATATTTAAATAATAAAAATACGGTATATTCTTGAATAAAGAATTTAAAAATATAAAGGAATCATCGTAGATGATTTCTCGGACGTGATAGTGTAAGAAAAAAATACCGTAACTAACAATTTTTAAGCGCTTCCGTATTAATCTTAATTTAGGAAATATACAAATTATATAGCGGCGCTATTAATTTAAGTTATTTTAAACAATATATTGAAACACATTATTTCAATTTGATTTAGCTGTATGCTCCACAAGAAAAGAGTTTATAAAATTATTTTCTATTGTCGTCGATTTAAATAACCTAAGCAACTCACCATTCCTCATAGTCTTCGTTCTTCTAGAATTGATCGGCGGGCTCATGACCACTGCCTTGCTCTTGGTCCAAATGGTCAACACGATGACAGCATAACATGCGGCAATGGCTAAAGCTGGCAGGACGAATATCATCGCTGACACCAGAGTCATCCAGATCTGCCACTTACGAGGTGAACCCAGGTCTATCCAGCATTGGAGTTCTCCTAAAGGAAGCAAAATGTTTATTTTATTTAATTTTTTTTTTAAAGAAGTTGCAAACGAGAATGGTAGACTAGCTAATGTTAAATGGCCTCTGCCGCTCATGGATATTGGATCAACCCCAAATAAGATTACCTTCTTCTTCTGAGGTTGGCCACAAATGCGTTTCTACCCAACGTTCAGAGGCGTACCAATTTAGTCCTTAGAACTAAGTAGGGACGATTCTTAACTGGCGGTTTAAATCCCTATTGAAGAAGGCCTCCAAAGGCTAATGGGTAGAATTTAAAGACATAAAACTGTATAATAATTATATTGTATAATTTTTACCTTGGACTTCTTTGATCTCGTACAATACCAGAAGTGGTATGGAGAAGATGATGCTTATTAGCCAAGCAGATACTATAAGGCCTCTCGCTCGATTCCCTAGAAAAAATATATACGTAGGGTTATGCCCAAAGACAAATACACTCAGACAAAAATCAATGAATGATGACATAAACAAATGACAGGCATGAATCGTATCTAAAGTCTCTTAGAGTCGGAGAAAAAACGAAGATTTGACGACGGATATGGACCACACATAAATGTAGGGCATTTTTTATTTTCTCGACAGGGAAACCTTCAAAAGGGTAAACCTTAAAAAAAGGTTTTAAGGTATTACGTGGAATGTTTACCGCACTAAAACCCCCGGTAGCCATTCGATGGCACCGAAGTCCCTATTAGTCGCCTCTTACGACATACATATACTCTTATTCGACATATACGACAGACACATTTTCATTACTCTTACTATTATGATCTGAGTTCTAGTAACTAGAGAAATATAAAACATTTAATTTAGAATGTAAATAGTAAACAATAGAAGCTTATTGGAAGAAAAAACGTGAACGCAGTCTTTAATTTAAATATTTCATGCATATGTGTCGTACGTGTTCGAGCAACCACTGTCCAGTCACGTTATACACAACTGTCATATGAAGTCTAATATTTTATATGACAAGTATGCCCTTTATATTGATATTTTAATTTATATCACAGTATAAAGTTAAAGAGATTGTTTTTTATTGTTTGATCGCTAATCGCGCTAAATCTCGCGTAAGATCATTCTAAGCACAGAAAGTGTCAATTGAATTTTAATAGAACCGTTAGGATTGGATAGACCACGGATCTTGAGAAGATCTAAGTTACTAAGAACTAATGATCTCTCAATACTATGTACACAAACATCAATGAAAATGGTCAATAATTTCGATCATAACTGTATGAAGCTGATATCATTGATTCTGTGAAATACCAACACGAATGCTAAAATCGAGACATCGCAATCTCGATTGTTCTGAGACGACTGAAATTTAAAGTGAATTCGTGTTTCGACAATAATGAAACTAGACGTTTGGGACGAGAAAGTTCATCACTGAAATGTGAACGTTCTGAACGCAGTTTCGTTTCATCTCCATATTCAAAAGTGTAGCATCGGCATTGTTGACACATATGGAATACGAGTTTGATGTTTTACCACGGATTTATCTTTTGAAATTATCAAATATTTTTACAGAGTAGCTTTCCGTATATTAAGGTTTATTTCCAATTACAATGATTCTTTCCAATGACTTAAATAATTTTACAATTATATCGATATAAAAATATAATAACCAATAAGTATAAAGAAAATAATTTGTCAAATTAAATAACAAAAATTGCATCTATATTACTGTCCCAAGGACGAATTCCCAGAATGCTGGCAACATTACCTCGTTGAACAGCTAAGCAGATTCTGATCATTCTTTGACTCAAATATGAGTACATCCACGTTAAAAATCATTTTTTATGTTATAAAACTGTTAACAGTTCGCCGCTTTACACATTTCAATCGTCATTCACATTATTTGTAAGTTATTATTAAGATAGAAATGAGCAACCCTAGTCTAAAAACAATATATTCGCAACATTTTATTACTGACATCCAAAATCAGTGCAATAATAATATTTCGAGCACTGACGTCGTAAACAACTTTTGCGTTACGTTAATGCATCCTACATTATTTATATCCATCGAATGGGATTAGAAGAAAGTTTTTACCTAATATATAGATGTAAACAAACGAGTTTTGGGGCATTGACCTCATATTTCCCTCTTATATTTTCGTGTACTAAAATATTCGTATGTAATATATTTTTACTACACTCTACTAGTATAGACCTATTATGTGATGTTTGAGGTTGCTTTACCTTGTTAAGAAAATATATTTCGAGTGTGACATGTTCGACATGAAAAAGTGAGTGAAATGTTTACTGATATAATTGTCAATGAAATATGGGGACCGACTCCATACAAATGGAAAGCGAACTCATATGTGTGGAATCCAAGTGTAAGATTTGTTCTTTATTACTTCCTTGCTTTGTGGTATCGCAAACTTGGAGTCGCGTATCCTGGAATATCAAGTTCATTTTCCTCCGACGTCACAAAGGTATTAAATCCAGAGAGCATTCTCATACAATCTGATATATACACACGTGATACTCTAGAGCGGAGACGATAGCAAAATTCTTCTTTGGGGGCAAAACCTAAGTTTAAATGGACTTTTCAAGACGGATTCTTCACCTCATACTATTTACTAATTATTAATGAATATAAATTAATATTATTTTCTCTACATTAATATAAATTTAGTTATATATACGTAACATTTTTCTGAATTCGTCTTTACAATTACAATTACGAATTAAAAAATGACACCAATATATGATAAAAAGATATGATAAAAATAAGTCAAATTGAATTAAAGGAAAATGTACAAAAAGTGAATTATTTACGGATTTTCTTTCAGAATGCATTATTGTCACTGGCTAGAATCATAAAAATATGGATGTACTTACAACTTCCGGAGAAATTCATAGGATTTGTAATGGCGTCACATCGGTCTATGCTGAGGGCTACCAGCACGTACGTTGACGCATACATCACCACGGCCTGATAAACAAATAAAATGGCAATTTTTAAAACACAAACAATTTAAATCTAAGTTTATTATTCTAAATAAGATTAGGAAAACTTAGAATGGACAATAAAAGATTCTGCACTGCAGCTGGCATGAAACAAAAAATTGAGGACTTATATCAGTTTTTGTTTCGTAAACAACTTACCATGTTTTTTAATTTTAAATAGACCCTTATGTATTTTGCAAAACAACTGTTTTTTTCCTTTAAATCCACCTCATTAAATATCATTTTACTAGGCCTTTTTTTACCACTTTTGATATTACTACTGGGGAAGGTGCTAGTGGCCAAATTCCGCTGGATATTTTCAACTTACTCATAAGGTTTCGATAAAATATATCGACTGTCATATAAAACAACGTATCGATCGGGATCGACGGCTTATGTGCCTTCCGAACAGTATTTAGCCACAAATGGTCACTCACCCAAGACGACACTAATAAGTTTTCAAATCGCTAATAATATACACAGGTTATGGAAGAGCTATGCGCGTTTATTGTATTTTTTTATCAAATGGAAATAGCAAACGAGCATGCAGTCCACCTGATGGTAAGTGCTTACTACCGCCCATGGACATCTATAAGCAACCTCAGATGGAACCGGAATTTTATCTAAAGTCAATCACAGATACGTTGCTACTCCCGAGGACTGAGATGGTCGCCTCATAATTAAGTGAGCCGGCAACCACACCCTTCCAATGAAACGCAAGAACTGCTTCACGCTAGAAATAGGTGTGGCGGTAGTTATATCAGTCTTGTATGGGAGCCCCCCTTAAATGTTAATTCTATGCTGTTTTTGTATTTGTTGTTATAGCGGCACCAGAAATACATCTGCGAAACTTTCAACTGTCTAGCTAACACGGTTCATAAGATACAGCCTGCTGACAGACAGACGGGCAGACGGACAGACGAACGGACAGCGGAGTCTTAGTAATAGGATTCTGTTTTCACCCTTTGTGTACGGAACCCTAAAACATCCAGCATTTTAGGCACGTTTATTCACGCATTACCAAAATCGAAGAAAATGTTTTTATTGCTTACAATCTGTTTGTCAAAGGTAATATTAGAAATTCTAAAGCTTGAAGTGTACATAAAAACTTAAAAATAAAAGATTTTATGTTGTTGCTCATCGTCAAGATTCAATAAATAATTTTATTTACTAGAGCCATACTCCTTTCTTTCACTAAAACCAATAAACAATAAAATTGTTTAGGTATTATCTTGCAAATAAATTCAATGGTGCCAACTAAACCTGTTTACGACTCGATTTTATGTAGATGTCTGTTTTACTGATATTTTAGAAGGTTGATTCGCATACGATATTACACATTTTTCATAAGAGTTCGTTTCAAATGTAAAAATCTGATTACTTTTTTATTGCAGAACGTCGTTTCTATAAAAAGAAGCACATATAACAATAAAATAAATCAATTTTATTTGTTGATATTAGACTAGATTTTTTTAAGTATGTACCTAGTAATACTTTGAGATCAGATGCGTTGCTACTCAAGAGCACTAAGACCATCGCCTTATATATAAATAAGGCGGCAACCACAGCTTTCCACCGAAACGCAAGAACAGCTTCTCGCTAAAAATAGGTATGGCCATCCCCGTCAGACTACACTGGTTCTACCAACTTGTCTGGAATTTAATGGTGGTTAAGCTATTTGGGTTTCGAGTACAAAAGCCTATTTCAACTTCACGCCTATTTGTGCTTTATGAAATTAATCTTATTTAATAGTATGACAAAAGTCACACACAGTATTCTAATTAATTTAACCCTTGGGGTAGCGAAACAATATTAAATCTTAATCACATATTCATATTAATTTTCTTTTTTAATAATAGTTAGCTTACAATTCCCTACAACAATTTCTGATATTCCCACCCTTGAATATGGTATTATTTTCAAACTAAAACCAAGTTATCCATGGAAATCACATAATTTTAAAGAAAAAAAAGAATTATCTAAATCTGTTACATAATCATTCATCGAGTAAATAAATATAAATAACTTGGTTATACTCGCGGTTTCGTCCGCTTCGGTGATGTCTACCACGTTAATGAGCATCCTATGTGTTAATCTAGTTTATGCGAGTAAGAGTAACAAAAACAAACTTACGCATTTATATATTTTTTATAGTATGGAAGTAGCAAACGAGCATGCAGCCCACCTGACAGTAAGCGGCTACTGCCGCCCAAGGACATCTGTAATCAACCCTAGGTAAGATCAAAGTATCACCTAAGGTTAACCACAGATGTATTGCTACCCCTGAGGACTAAGATGGAAATTCTCGGAAAAGTATGTCTCCCTTACCACACCCTTTAAACCAGAATATAAAAGCGCATAACACTGCTGCTATAAGGCAGAATTAGGTGTGGCAGTGGTGCTTCCGGAGTCAAACCACAACAAAGAGTTCTACCACCTTCGAAATAATGTAAATTTTAAACTATTAAATATTACAAAACATACTATCATTACACGCTTGTATACCTACTCAGGTACACCATCATTACACGCTTGTGTACCTGAGTAGCGTGACAAGCGTGTAATAATGGTGTATGGATGGTATTGTCTATTATCCCAAATCCATCTCAATAACCTCAGAGTGTATCTTGTATCAACACGCCGTACATTTGCATAACAAAGTCGAGGAGATTAAGTGAAGTTGATCTATTAACGAAAACTTCCCCCCAGGGCGTGTTAGATTGCCAAAAGCAACTTCTTGCAGACAAAAAACTTAATTCCGCTTACACTTTTTAGATTCGAAAATAAGGCATCTGTCTCACAAATGTCGTGAAGAGAATAAACTAAGATACGACTAAGACAATTAGGATATTTTTTTTTAATTTAGCAGTATCTGTTTTCCGCGACATCGTAAACGCAGACTATAATATAAAAAACTAACTATGCTCCACAGTTTCACTCGCTACATAGGAAAAAAAAACAAACACAAAGTGTTGTTATATAGCATATAGCCTTCCTCAATAACTATTCAACACAAAAATGTTTTTTCAATTCGAACCAATAGTTCCTGAGATTAGCGCGTTCAACTACACAAACACACTATTTAGCTTCATAATATTACATGTTAATTGTTATATGTATATATGTTAACCCTTTTTTTTTTAACACTTTCTACACTTATGGGCCCACAGTAGGATTTTCTCCTGTGTCGTGGGTGCCATGGACACACAAAGACGAATACACAAACACGCAGACCCAAAACAGAAATCTAAACTAATCATTCAGATGTCTGTCTGGCCGGGGATCGAACCCAGAACCCACTGCGTGTCAAACAAGTAGGGTGACCGCTCCACCACGCGGGTCGTCGAACCCTTTAGGCGCAGAATACCGAATATTCTTTTTTTGGTCAGAGCCTAGATCATAAAATGTACCTTTTCCCAAATTTCATTATTCTAGCTTTAATAGTTTGGGCTCCGTGATTTGTCAACAAGGATGTAGCATTGTATTGTTGGAAAATATCAGTGATAGCCTAATGGTTGTAACTCGACCTCACAATTGAGGGCCCGAGGTTCGAATCTCAGGCATGCACCACTGACTTTGTTTTAAATAATATGCGCCATTAATTATCACTGTTTACGATCAAGGAAACATCGTGAGGAAACCTGCACACCTGAGAGTTCTCTAAGTTCACACACCTAAAGCTTTCTCATTCTGAGAGAAGACCCGTGCCCAGCAGTCGGACAATGGGTTGACGACGATGTAACATCGTTACATCGTCCTTGTTAAAAAACCCGACTGCTTAAAAACTGCTTCACACTTTTAAAGGTAGTGTAAAGCCCTTCTGCAAGCAGTCACAAAGAGTTCTACCTCCCTTAACTATGTTTTATGTACACACCTGTTCTTCGGTGAGCACGTTAAGCTTTGGGATTTACATCGTTTTTAGCTTTTATCATTGAATAGCAAATCGTTACGTGATGGCAGCATGAAAACATCTATTACAAGTTGGCCATTACCTATCTCATACTTTTTCTAAATTAAACACCAGATCTCACGCAAACCAAACGACTCTATGGGTCACAGCTCATTAGAGCCACCCGTCGCCCGACCTGCACTGCCTCGCCTTGAGCGGTGAGTATTCTTTATATGGATTTGTATGAGCATGAACTCACAACATCAACTCCGTAGTATCACCATCAACTACGTAGTATCGTCTCACTCGCGAGGTGTCCGCGTGTGGACAGCAAGTGGTCCACTCGATGATGGCTTGTTGCTAGCATGCTTGCCTCACGTGAACCGCGCGATGACAGCGCGGGGTTTACGCGGGGTTTACAATTTGTTGACAACGCGAAGTCGCTGACCACGCAAGGCTCTCTCGTTGACCACGCAAGATTCACTGGTGACATCGCAGTGTCCACCCGAATACCGTGCGTCGACAACGAGTGGACGCCGAGCGATGTGGCGAGTCGGGTGCCGGGTGGCTCTAATGAGCTGTGACACTTCATGTTCCGGGTTCATTTATATCTACAGACATATTGCGTCAGACACGTGCAGTATCATTCTCATATACGATGTGTATTGATCGTAACTACGTCACCCATCCGCGGCAGAAACGAGCTGTCCCTTGCCAAATATTGTATACTAGCAGATCCCCGCGGCTTACCCGCGCTTAAAATAATGCCTAATATCGTGAATGATTTGGTGCATTGAGTTCCTGTATTTCGTTTCATCGGTACATCGTTTTCTATATTACATAAACTTTGGTCATGGCATTTCTGAAATTTTACTACTGCCCTTGATTTACTTGAAACAGATTGTTTAGATATTCACCAATTTTAACGAAATTGCGAATGCACACAGAGCCAAGCAAACTAATGTAGGCACTGCAGTCTCTCGTGTTTTACTTCTCAGCTTTACGTCTGCACGCATGGATAAATATATAAACAAATAATCGTGAAAGGCGCACGTGGCAAACGGGGCCAGTGATGATTGTTGCTACAATCACGTTGTCATATGGTCCAATCCTATACCAAAAGTTTGTGCTATTACACATATTGGGAGGGCTTCAATTTCTTAATAGTATAATGGGAGTACCAACTTTCAATTTTAATTCATGAGATGGCAAGCCGGCAAGATTGAGGGAATTTAAAAATTCTTGTGGGTAGTGCGGCGTAGTACTATCTTCAACATTACATACGTTGTCAATCGATTTGTAACATTTAAAATCATGGTGTACTTTTTCCACAATAATTTTGTTTATTTCATTTACAGACTCGTTTCTCGGCTATAATATAGCTCTCAAACTAAGCCAGGCCTACGCTACGACTGATTTGCGAGTAACCATACTGGCCATTGCGCGGTGGCGGCAGTGTTTATTTTCTTATCTTCTGAATGGAATGTCCGTGTTAAGTAATTCAAAAAGTTATCTACAGGTATTGGAACAGTTTTTTATATGAAATAATTAATTTAGATAAGGATTAATACGAAAGTATAGTTACGTAGCCTGCTTATGGTCAACTTTTTTACTAACTTTTAAAATGTAAAAGGTGGTTGTAGTGACATACCTACATAGTTGGACATATAGCATTGCGAGGTTTTATGTAGATATTTATATGTGATCTAATATTGTAGCACATTTTTTTGTTATATCCTTCATAATCTTCGCAGCGTACACGACGAAAATCATTTTTAAGATTTTTTTTTACACCTTGGTTCACATTTTTGAAGTTTTAGCAAGAATGCCTTATTTTTTCTAGTAATAAATATAGCCTATATTACTTTGGAATAATGTAGAATTTTAATAGTGAAATAATTATTAAAATCAGTTTAGTAGCTTTTGAGTTTAGAAAATAGAAAAATACTAAGTTTTTTTTTTATTATTGTAGTATAGGTATAGATTAGCAGGCGGTCGAGTGATGCAGGACAGAGGAGACGGACTCGCCATAGGCATCTCAAGGAAAGAATGCTGGCTCGCCGAGATTTAAATGTTTCGCTGCGAATTACTTCTAACGACGATATCTCAAAACTATTAATCGGATTGAAAGGGGAATTTTAATCTGCATTAAATGCCTAAGCTAACTAACATATTCATTTGAATAAGGATTAATACTGAACTAAAGATAACAGCTTAGAAAAAAACGTAAGTAACATAAAAGTGGTTATTGTAAGTCAACCGTAAGAAATAGAGATATGCTATTCCAGACTTATTTGTAGCATTTTTATAGATTTTGAATTCGTAAGTACATTACTCAACTGTATCTTTGCTAGTTTACGCGGCGTTCGCGTGGAAAGCTTTCAGATGGCGAGATTTTTTGCGACCTCTTCAACATTTATAGCCGTATTTCTGCTAATTTACATAAAAGCATAATAAATTATATACCAAAACCTTCCTCAGAAATCACTCTTTCTATTGTTAAAAACTATATAAAAATCCGTTTCGTATTTTTCGACTTTATCGCTTTCAGACAGACACAGCAACGCGGCCGGGGACTTCTTTTTATAATATTTATAAATAAATATGATTTGTCTGACGTGAAACGTTCAGTGTCTGTTGATATAAATGAGACCTTAGCCGTATCCCTCGTATTATAGTATCCCTCAAGCCAATTATAACACCATATCAGTGGCAAAGCGTGTGGTAAGTGGTTACTGCCGCCCATGGACATCTATAAGCAACTTCATATAGAACAGGGGTTCTATCTAAAGTCGATCACAGACGCATTGCTACTCCCGAGGACTGAGATGATCGCCTCATATAAAAGCAACATTTGGGGA
>MOOZ01001674.1:544481-556767 GCA_002930495.1 Cecropterus lyciades | reverse complement strand
TTTACGATACCCTAAAAACCTTTACCGTCATAAAAATAAAAGATGCATTCGAATATTAAAATTACAACTAAATTATCCTACAGTTTATTTTTACAATTCCACATATATAGTAGACAGACAGAATGCCGGATAAAACGGATAAACAATGATGACGAATATATGAAGTAGGCAAACTGAAAAATCCGACAAATACGATTTATTAGAATAAATTTAAAAAGTGCACTTATTACTCTGGAGGCATTGTCTTACTCATTTCTGCCTAATACCAGGTGGTAGTACGAGTGTAGTTTGTAGACGGTAGGTAGGTGGTAGACGACCGGGGCCACACCTATTTCTAGCGTGAAGCAATTTTTGCATTTCGCTGGGAGGGTGTGCTTGACGGCTCACTTATATATATGAGGCGACCATCCTAGTCCTCGGGAATAACAATGCATCTGTCATCGACTTCAGATAGAACCCCTGCTCTTTATGAAGTTGCTTACAGATGGTCATGGGCGGCAGTAGCCACCTACCATCAGGTGGAGTTCTCTATTTTAATTAGATAAAAAAATATTGCAGCGTTGAGCCCTGTGTTTTTGGAGATAGTAAGGGAAGAATATAAGAGAGACATGCATGACCGAGGTGTTTCACCTTTGCATCAGGGTAGTAACGCATAATAATATGTGGTATGCCTCTAATCTTTTCTGGGGTAATCGGATGGATTGCAAGGTCGTAATAAGAACCAAGTACTAGAAATTAAATATATTTCAAAATGTACAAAGTTGTTTTTTATAAACCATTACTTGTATTATTGATAGTTTTCTACCCATGCTTAATCAGACGAGTTAACGGAGTCCATCACTAATCTATAAGTAAATTGAATAGTCGTAAATCGAGTTTATGATTGTCATTAACCCCAAAGAACGAACCGTTTTGTATAAATTTTATCGGGTGAGAACGCATTGTGTAAATAAAGGTTTTTCTCACAGATAAGTAAATCCAGTCCGATTATTAAGTTCGTAGGCCATTTATGTAACAATATCAATATTACTGTAATTCCCCTTAAGTGGCTCTCTTCATCTTTAGTTCGAATGTTCTCCCGATGATAAGTAAATATCTCCTATAAAACTCTCGACAAATAAAGTTTTTCTCCTCTTTTCCTAGTCGTAATATGATTGATTTCCTAGATGTACTAGGATGATATATGATTTATACACGAGATTATATATCCACTTTCTTAAAAGATACACTAACAAATTCAATAGCATTTATTGATATTATAAAGGCGATAATTTTTGTGGATGGGTGTTTGTTAAACTTTCACGCATCGAATCGAACGCACTTTCATTATCAAATTTGTATGAAATGAGATATTTCAATCTTGGCTAGGTATTGTACACCATCGCACAAATTCGAGAAAAAATTCAAGAATCCGAATTTAATACTTAAAATTAATTAAAACTTGTACTTTTTTCGGTACATAACCAATTTAAATTAACTATTATCTTAATCCTTCAATAGGGCGGAATAACTAATTTAGACAGTCTGTGGATAAAACTGAAGTCGCCATTATCGGTCAACTGTCATATTGATTCTTTTACTAGATCGATTCTGACAACTGATTGTCATAGTTTATTAATTTCTACTGTCAAAATGAGATATTACCGCCACCATTATATTTATCTACTATTAGGTCTTTACCTACGAAATTGCCATTCTGCCATACTGACCATTTCAAATCAAAATAATTTTTTTTTGCCTCATAATTCAAGTTTAAATTTAATTCTATTTTAAAAACATGAAATTCTTTTTTTCTAAAATCGTCATTTGTTTAATAGATAGTGTTTTGTTTTCATTGCATTCAAACATTTTTCGTCATCATGGATACGTTAAAAATTCGAGTAATTATGTAGTATGAGTACCGTCGTGGCAACAAAGCGGCACAAGCGCCACGCAACATCAACGACGTTTACGGAGCAAACACTACAAACGAACGCACCACCCGTTATTGGTTTTCCCGCTTCCGTTCTGGCAATTTTGACCTATAAAATTAACCCCGTGGTCGTCCGAAAGCTTTGGTGGACAATTACGAATTAAAGGCGATTGTAGAAGCTGATGATACTCAATCTATGGCTGAATTAGTAGCAGCTTTCGACGTTAGCATCAAAACAATATTGCCATTTCCATCACTGGCAAAGTAAAAAGCCTTGACAAATGGGTACCCCACGAACTAAATGATCGCCAGCGCGAAGTACGGGTAGAGATGTGACCTGCACTGCTCAACAGGCATAAAAATGAAGGAATTCTGTGGAAAACCGCATTGTTACTTGTGAAGAGAAATGGATCCTGTTCGACAATCGTAAGCGCTCAGTACGTTGGTAGGACCCTGGTTCGGCACCCAAACAATGCTCTAAACGAAAACTTACCTCTAGAAAAATGATGGTCACTGTTTGGTTGTCTAACCCAGATGTAATTCAAGCTTCTTAACAAACGGGATGAGCATTACTGCTGATGTGTACTGTGAAGAAATGAACACAATGATGGAGAAGCTCGCACGTCTCCATCCAGCTTTGGTCAATCGTTCGGCTCCACTGCTCCTGCACGACAACGCGCGGCTTCATACTGCACAACAGACGGTCTCCAAGCTACAAGAGCTGGGATTGGAAGTTCTTCGTCATCCGCCGTACTCATCAGACCTTGTGCCTACAGACTTCTACTTTTTCCAGAATGTGGATAACTTCTTGGCAGGAAAAAAAATCAATACCCGAGAGGTAGTACAAAATGCCTTTGAAGAATTTGTTGCCTCCCGTCCAGTCGATTTTTTCAAGAAGGGCATTAATAATCTAGCAATGCGTTGGTAAAGATGCATTGATTGTATGGGTGAATACTTTGATTAATAGAAATAAAAAATATAGAAAAAAAAATAAAATAAAAAAACGGCAATTTCATAGGTTATATATACCTATTATATTGTGTTGCGATTCTGTAAAAAATCTTGTTTTATACCAATAAAACCAATTGATTATAATAAAATGCTTAGTAAAAATGCTCTATACTATATTTGCATTTTTATATGGTGTACAAATGTCTGGGCAAAGGTCCATACATTTTGAAACATCTCTTTTGACACCTGTATTGACAAATTGGATACTCTTTACTGTAGAAAACGTGATCTAAAGAGACGGTATCGTAAAAAGCTACTTACGATAATATGACAACCTGAGACTACCACAAGTAACAGTCTGAACGAGAAACAAGACAACAGTCTGCTAAGTCTAGCAGACTATGATATAAAATCAATATCGAAGTGTATTTTTTCTTGGGCATTTGTTAATTTATACATATGTTGTTATTTGATGTTCGCGGAAATAAATATTATATAATAATAATATGTAGTTAATCCAGATATACCCAAACATCCAGATTATATTTCGTTGAATTATAAAAGCACGCGTTCTAGTACCAGAAAATACCCAAAGTAAATAGTGTAGAAAAATGTTATTATCCACCAATTGTCTACACAGTTTATATGACAGCCGACGAAATAACATCGCTTCACCCGAAAGCCCTAGATACGAGTTTGTTTATTTTATGACCTACGCGTGTTTTATCTAGGATTGCTACATCTCTACCCACCAATGAACACTTATTTGATAGAATCTCTTTGAATTACGATAGAATAGATTGTTTCAGGATAGCAGTAACTATTGAAATGAAAAGTAAATGAAATATGGAAAAAAACGTATTTCTTAAATGTAATCTATGTAATAATCTGTCCAATGACGTAACGTGGGGCAAGGATCCCGGATGGCACGTTTTGGGCGGCGGCAAAGGGGGGCATGGTTCTGGTAGCAAATTTGGGGGGGATGCAAAATTTCGTAATAATTTCCGTAATATACAATTTTAAGTATTGTTTGTAGGACAAAACCGCGAAATTTTACTTGCGACCGCGGGCGGCACAATTAGGGGTTGGCATAATATTCAGATTTGGTGGCTTTTTTGGTTATTTAAAACACGCTTTCTACACTATAGATTCAATTTCACTAGAGATATCAATATAGATTTCCATTTTTTTGCCGACAAACATTCCTAAATGGACGGCATTAACCCACACTACACTGTGAATCGATATGTATGTAATTTATCTATTCAATGTATCTTTTGAAGGTGGTAGAACTCGTTGTGGTTCGACTCCGGAAGCACCACCGCCACACCTATTTGTGCCTAATAACAGCAGTGTTATGCGCTGCTGTGTTCTGGCCTGAAGTGTGTGGTAAGGGAGACATACTTTTTCGAAGCATTCCATCTTAGTCCACAGGGGTAGCAATGCATCTGTGGCTAACTTTAGGTGAAAATTTGATCTTACCTAGGGTTGATTACAGATGTCCATGGGCGGCAGTAGCCACATACCATCAGGTGGGCTGCATGCAAGTTTGCTACTTCCATACTATAAAAAAAAATCTATGTTATTCATATATTAAATGGCTCTTTTATGAAGACATTATGGAAAAATGTATAAGTACTAAGCGACGATCTTCTGCAATTAAAATACTTCTTTGCACGATCAAAATATATCATGCGCATGCATTTACATTCATTTATGAGTTAAAAATTATTTCCAGATCTTTTTATTATATTGATGGGATTTGACCTAAAGTGAACTTTGTACCTTGATACATTTTTGATGTAATTGAATAAGGAAAATAATTATAATTTAACAAACGAAGTCTACTCAGATGTTTTAGAAAACGCTTGGAAGTAATTGGTAATCATTTTCTATAATTGTTTAATTTATTTGTACATCGAAACAATGACAATAGACGAACGGTTGGGTTCAAAGTCGACGCCGGTGTTCCCCACAAACAACGAGCGTAAATATCTAGATTGAATCTGACTAACATTTTGTAGCTAACAATAGTTTTTGTTTGCCCGTCACCACACAATAACTGAGAGAGCCTTTCTCTACAAGGGATGGAATGTGACAGCAAACATTTAGTTTTTTTCAGCTTTTTCCATCGTTGTAAAAGTTTTTTCGTTTGTATTCGTCTGCTATTGTACAATTTATACGATTTTCGATTTGATTTACGATTTGACAAGGAAAAGTTAATTTTACATAATCTTTCGATACAATGTTAAATTTCTAAACAATAAACTCCTTTGCAAATTAAAAAATAGACCTTTGCATATATTTTTTTGTTAAATTTAATATCAGGTTTAGAAATATTTTGTAATAATAATAATTAACATTTACTAAATTATTTTATAAAAATTACCTAAGTAATGTATTTAATAAGGCTCATTCCTTATATAAATCTTTGTGATGTGTGCGATAAAAATGGTAGAGCTCCTAAGCCATACCCACTTTTTAATAACAGTAATGTCAAGAATTGCTATGTTCTGGTTTTAAGGATGGTAAGGGAACAACATGTACCTGAGGCATTCCATCTTAGTCTCCAGAGGTAGCAAAACATTCGTTCACAAACACGCGGACCCTCATTTCGATCTCGGTTCAAGTCTGGGTTTGTATTCATTTGTGTCCATGGCACCCACAATATAGAGAAAACTCTAGTTTATGACTGTAATAATGTAGGTACAAGGACAGACTGTATGCGGATGTTTTAAACATAATAATTTCCTGCACAAACATAAATCAAGTTGAATAGACCGCGAACGTTACATCCCGAATAGTTGCATAATTTTATTAATAAACGAGCCTCCATTCGCGGCTTGCCTAGCACATCCATGGAAGGAATACACTAATTGCTGCTTAATGTATGTAAAGTAAAATGAGTTAATATCTAACTTCCATGTTTAAATAGACGAAGACAAAATACATGCTTTTTAGGGTTTCGTACCACGAAAGGAAAAAACGGATCCCTCATATCACTTCGTTGCCCGTCCGTCCGCCCGTCTGTCATGACGCTTTGTCTTGAGAACGCGCGGAGGTACCAAGTTAAATATTATATCAAATACTCAAATTTACTGTCCCTTGGAGTTGTGAAAAAATCAAGCTTCTAAGCCAACGCAATCAAAAGATACAGCCGTTTAACGAAAATTTCCGCAAAGTTTCGAAACTAGCAAGGGAATCAAAACCTACAAGGTACTTCCCCTGAAATCAGAATCTTGAAATTTGGTACGAAGCAAGTCTTATAGTAGAAATAAAGGAAAAAATTCGAAAAGTGTAATTTTTTAGTTACATCATATTATAAAAATATTTTTATAATTTTAAAGTTACTACCACTTTCCTCATGAATGCGTAGAGGTATAAAATAGAAATTTTGTATCAAATACTCAGATTTATAATACCTTTAAGTTATAATAAAATCAAACTTCCATGATAACGCAATCAAAAGAAACAGCTATTTAAGCCGCATATTTTCAAACCCCCAACTACTCGCAAGAGAATCTAAACCTAAAGGTTACTTCCAGACGATCTAGAATCTTGAAATTTGGCATGAAGCAATGTTTCATAGCACATAAAAAGGAAAATATCCGAAAGCCTTAAATTTTTAGTTACATCACATATTAGTCCGGTGCGCGAGTCCGACTCGCACTTGGCCGGTTTTTTTGATGAATATTATCGCATAATTATTTCATTTTAATATGCAATAATTATATCGTAAACTTAAACGCTTTCTTCACTCATAGACCCACATTAGGATTTTCTCCTGTGTCGTGGGCGCCATGGACACACAAATACGAATACACAAACACCTAGACCCAGAACAGAAATCTAAACTCATTGTTCTGATTTCTGTCTGGCCGGGGATCGAACCCGGAATCCACTGCGTGTCAGACCGGTAGGGTGACCGCCCCACCACGTGGGTCATCGAATATGTAACGGGTACTCAGTACAGAATTTTAAATTCCTTATTGCCTTTATTAAGATTAGATCAGATAACATAAGTCTTACCTGAGGTTACCCACAGATGCTTTGCTATCCCTGAGGACTAAGTTGAAATGCTTCACAAAAGTGTATCTCCCTAACCACACCCTTCTGACTAGAATATAACAATACATAATATAACAGCAATGCATAACACTGCTGTTATTAGGCAGAAGCAGGTGTGATGGCGGTGCTGCCGGAGCCAAACCACAAAGAGTTTACCTTTAAATCTATCTATGTAAAATCTCCTAGCAAACTACAAAATGTTTATTCTTTCGCGTAATAAAACCGTGTGTATTGAATAAATCTAAAGGAAAAGTTTTACCAATAATCCGCCCACGTCATTTGTTTCCAGTTCCAGGTCGACTTTACATATTGTGTTACATATTGGGACATAGCGATTAAAGGGAATCCTTTATTGAAACCCTTTCGGATTCATTAGTTATATCCTAACAGGGATATTACGTAAATTATTTTTTTTATTTGCGAATAGTATATAATAAGTTTTATATATAAATGTATCGGAAATTTCTGAAATGAAATCTAAGTTTACAACTGATTATAAATATACTTTTGATGCGTTTGGATAAACTAGTTTAATTTTTTTTCTAAAGTAACAAAAATAATTAATTTGAATTTGACATGCCGTAGGGGGATTAATTTATTTGGCCATTTAACCCTAATTGATCATATTTTTTTGACGGAATTCAGCCGGATTTTAATCAATTGTATAATTAAACTTTAACATCACTAAATCTAATTGTCGATTAGAAACAAACATAGTGAAGAGGGGTAGGTATACTGTCAAACAAATTGAATCGTCTATCCTGAATACCCACGTCTAATAACTCAGTACGTCATTATAAGGGCTCCAAAATACATATCACAGGATCAAACTAGAATTTGAGTAAGTTATCACATTATTCATGTAACCTCAGGGTTTCGCTCGCCGTTAGGTATATCATAAATGTAGCAGAAAAATAATTGGACACATTTTATCTACTTTAGTATGGAAATTTCTGTAAGGATAGGTACGCTTTGCTTATACTTATAGGTACGTTTTTGCTTTTAAATGTGTGTATAATAAACCAGGTTTAAGTGTAAAGAATAATTTAAAAATAAAAATTCTGTCCTAATAAGAAAGAATTCAAAATATGTAGGTTTTCAAAAGTCGGTTTCAATTTCTTTTAATTTAATTGATTGCAGTAAACTTCTCGATATAAAATATGTCCTATAACTTTGTAAGATCAAGTTATATTTTTATTAAAACTTCATATTTTAAAGTCCAGCCGTTTGATTTGAATAAAGTCAGGTAGTAAAAAAGACAAAATTCGAACATATGTATTTCTACAACAGCGCCCAACGTTAAGTTTGCGAGCTTATAACTGTTCCAATACACCTAATAATTTCTAGCCATAAATATCTGCGAACTTTACATAGTACTTACAACATATAACCTTGATAATTACTGCTACATCTCCCATAAGCGTGAGAGTAATTATGTTATGTATGTCGCATTTAAAGAGGAAGTTTGGGCAAATTATACCCTCGGTGGTTGATAGGCTCGTAGGCGGAATTAATGGTTAGTGATAAATAAGTTAGGAAGTTAACGGTCGCAGCGGGGTTCGGCTATTAAGCTCCTCAAATGCATTATATAGTATGTAGAGTTATGACATTGTGTATAAGAAGTTATTCATATATAGGAGCAGTGATAACATAATGGTTGAAAATCGGCTTCACAATCGAGGGACGCACCACTAATTTGTCTAAAGTGATGTGCGTATTAAAAATTAATTATCACTGCTTTACGGTGAAGGAAAACATCGTGAGGAAACCAATCTAGCAGTGAAGTCTACCAATTCGCACTTGGCCAGCGCCTATGGCCTAAAACTCTCTCACCCTGAGAGTAGACCCGTGCCCAGCAGTGGGACAATAATGGGTTGACGATGATAATGATAAGAAGCTATTTTGAATCGTATGAGGCAACAAATTATTATCTGACCGCAAACCGCAATCTAAAACACGCTTTGTGTAAATCTAATCTAATGGCACAAGAATATTATATTCCAAATGAGTGATATTGGCATATGTCATTTTACACTCCATTAACGCAAGTGACGAAGGTTTGACGAATTGAAAACCCATATTCGACTAGTTCTGAAGGTATGAGAAATGAGTCTAGTTACTAAGGC
Source organism: Cecropterus lyciades (assembly GCA_002930495.1). Lineage (NCBI taxonomy): Eukaryota > Metazoa > Arthropoda > Insecta > Lepidoptera > Hesperiidae > Cecropterus > Cecropterus lyciades. The sequence goes on along the minus strand of MOOZ01001674.1, from coordinate 547,710 downwards.
TTAACATATATAGCATCTAAGGAACATATTACCACTATACATAGCAATTTTGAGTATCGAAGTTTTACTACGTAAGTTTTACAGATCGAAAATAGTTAATAACAGTATTCAACGCTGCGGTGTTCTGTCTATGTTCTGTCCGTAGGGCGCGGTAGAGAAATACTTTTCATAGTCGTTATTTCTGTGTTCTGTCCGTAGGGTGTGGTAGAGAAATACTTTTCAAAGGCATTCCCACTTAGTCCACAAGTGTAGCAACGCATCTGGCCAAAGTGCGACTTTGTTCTTATCTGAAGTTGATTTGAGATGACCTTGGGTGTCAGTGGCCACTTTCCGGTGAACTACATGCTCGTTCGGTAGTTTAAAAATTTATAAAATGTGTTCCTGAGTTTTACGTTGAATCTCCGTATAAATTTTTATTACTAGAATAATAGACAAAAATCATTTTAACTATAATTTTTAGATACGCCTAATTTCTGAGGATTTCTGAAAAATACGGACTTGAAATGCGACATCACGGCTTAAAATCTTTTTTATGTCATTGAAAACATAATCTAAAACATATTTTAACAAAAAATATAACCGACTTCCATGCCACAAAAAAGTAAAATATAAGTCAAATATATGTTGGTTTTGTACATATAGTGTACATATGTGTATAGTGTTCTGCAGTCGGCGCTCAACGTACTTCGCTAGATCTCGACGACGAAACTATCTTTTACGCGTATATGAGCGCCGACTTCAGAACTATGTCTTATGTACGGTATATGTACAAAACTAAGATATATTTGAATTATTTTCACTTTTTTGTGGCATGGAAGTCGGTCTTATTTTTTTTCACGCTTTTAGTGATATACTTATATTTGTACTAATATGTATAATGTCACTAAATTTGCCTTGTAAATATAAATGTACACGAAAACATAAATACAAATGTTAATTCGACCCTCAATATGTAAAATTTAACCTAAACTTAAACCTAAGCCACAGCTAACAACACTTTTATAAATTGTATTGAGGTGAATGAAGGTTACATCTGAATTTATATGAACCAAGCGGCGCTCGCAGGGCGCTGACGCGCCCTGCTCGCTTTTTTATATGTTTTATTCTATGTTCCAGCCTAACCTAATCCATCTATACTAATATTATAAAGCTGAAGATTTTGTTTGTTTGTTTGAACGCACTAATCTCAGGAACTACTGGTCCGATTTGAAAATATCATCACGCTAAGACCAACAGGAGCGGAGCACCAATGAAGAATGTTTCAAAATCGGGGGTTTCTTTTTTCTATTGTGCCCCCTAAATACCCCTGCATCATCAGGTTTAAGGAATTGAAGGTCCAAATTTTAATTTTATGTATCTGCTTAGCAATCTTATTATATATCCGTAAGCACCAAATGGCTAATTCCTGTGACTTTGGCTTGCAGTACCATGCATCAGGGTTGAGGAGTTGAAGGTCAAGTTTTTCATTATATGATTTTGTCTTATATACCTAATGTTAGTTCCAAGTTTCAAAGAAGCAAAATGCAGTCTGAAACGGAAACTCTGATAACATATTCTATGAAAGACACAATTTTGTTCTATTAACAATGTTCTCTATTTTCCTGTAGTAGTTTCTGTTAGTAAAAGAAAGGAATTCAAATGTTACCAAGAAAACGTCAAAAAGAAAAACTGTAGGTAATGTATACTAATATACTATTTTGTACTATACTAATGATATTATTGTGAAAATATATTTTCTAAGAATTATATTAACGTTACTTATAAATACTTTCAGTAAAGTTTTTGTAACCTATTTTTATCAAGTGTAAAATTAACGATTAATAGTTTCCATTATGAAAAATAAATTCAAACTACCAAATTTTAATTGAATTTCGTTAATTGAACTTCACATAATGGAAAGCGAGTTTCATTATACATTGGGCCCTTATTCTAAGGACTTTTCTAATAAGTTTATCCGGAAATAACCTGTAACACTTGAAATATAGGATATTTTCTCCCGAAAGGACAGTAATTTTTTATCAACTGAACTGATTAACATGACCCATACAAAATTGCATCTATTATAATCCTTTCAATCAAAAATTAACATTATATGAGAATTTTTAAAGATTATATGAAGAACAGCTCAGATTATTCGTCAAATTATAACTATTTCTTGATTTTAATTTGTAATATTTGGAGATGGAGATTGAGTTTCTTGGCTACGGCCTTGAAACGATACGGTTTGATCGGAGGTTACAGCCGCCAAACCTATTTCTAGCATAAAGATTGCGTTTTGGTGGAAAGGGTGTGAATGTTGGCTGTCGTTATGCAACCATCTTAGTAGTCTTTAAGTGGCTTGAGATGGAATGAATGGACGCTTGTTCTAAATGGAGTTGTTAACATAATTATGTCCAATATTCCCATGGGCGGTAGTGACCACTTACCATCAGATGGACTGCATACTCATTTGCAACTACAATAATATGAAAAAGTTTATTACGAAGTGACGTTCTAATTAATCTCTAAATCCGTGTGTAAGTACTATTTTTAATTTAATGAAGTACTTTTCTAAACATGGCAGAGCTAAGTGCAATCATTAGAGATTTTCATTCGAGAGAGATTCGAGTCCTTTTATACTTTTCACACGCTACAATATTCATTCGAGAGCTGTGCAGCAGAGATCATTTAATCTCGAGAGCTAAATCAGAGTTGAAACGTCTAATTTGTATTCTTAAGACCTCATTTACATAAGGTCGTGAGAAATTTGCTTACTGACTAAAGCGCCGACCAACCCGGTGTAAAGTTTAGCAATTTGACACCCGAGTTTGCAATCGTTAGAGGACCAGGACGACTTCAGATTTAACTGTTTCCGTCGCTCATTTATCCTGATTATGAGCATTCCTTAAAGACAGTAGCCAACAGCGCTTTTGACATTTTGTAAATGGCAGTATATTTGACGTAAATAACCCTCGAATTCTAAAGTTTCCATCACATAAGTTACCGATTACGATCCGTTAGTTCAACAGTTTTATGTCTCTGTAGATTAGGAACCCGAATAGAGATACGATATCCACTGTAGTAAGAGGCGACTAAGATGGGAGTTTGCACCGCCTAGCTGAACCCGGAAAGTTATGTGTAGCTTTGTAGTCTCTGAAGATGGAGATCCCGGAATACACATAGCCTTGAAAATCGCCACCGACATCTACCGACCGAGGCCTTTACATACTTTTTGTAGACCTACCCCCCC